>JAPZVO010000398.1:0-42000 GCA_029962745.1 Echinometra lucunter
TTGGAAAATGGAAAACTAGGGACTTTAAGCTACATGTACCTTTATTTTGTGTTTATGAAAATAAGTTGAAATGGAATGTGAAAAAAGATGCTCCCTCAACATTCAAAGAGTGAATAATATCTAAGAAGCTGAGCAAGGGGGAAATAACAGATGGGCCTGAAGAAATACTTTTATTCTTTCCCAGAGACAAGTCCCTTTCTTGCTATTTTCTACTCCGTATTTTGTTAAAAAGAATTACTTGTGTGCTTATTCTTTTCGACAAAGAGCCATGATCATGTGTGTTTAGTTTTTATTAAAAAGACAAAAAATATATAACATTGTCATATTCCTTATGATATTGAGGGATTACCCTGAATAAGATTGTCAAGGTGACTTGTTATGGTGTGAACAGGGTTCTCACTAGAAAAAAATCCACACATGGTTCCCCCTCTGCACAAACCGCAGAAGTTTCCGAAGTTTTACGGAATAATATGTAAAGTTAGGTGTGGCGGCAGTATATGCTATAGCAAAAGGATGGAAAAATACTTCTTGGTAAGCAGGAGTTGTTTACTAATGGTGTTATAGTAAAAATACATTGCCGAAAAGCAAAACAATCTGTGACATTTATCATTATTGTTAGGAATACATACTCCAATATGTTTTTACCCTTGTTGCCACGCATGGTGCAGCAATTTCACACATGGTTCTTCCTTGTCTGAAATCCTTTACGCGTGGTATTGGAACCATGGGTGTTGTGTACTGGTGAGAACCATGGGTGTGAAAGTTGTGAGATCTTTCAAGTGTAAAAGTTCTGGAATTCAATCAATTTGGCTAAGTTGTATTGATTGCTATGTATTGATTAGATTAATATTCGTAGACACACTCCGTCATGGAGAGTGCTGAGACATAACACACTTGTTACCAGTTTAAGCATGTAAGTTCAGATATGTATAAAGGTTGGTTCTCAGGCGCAAATCCTTGTCAGTCATAATTTGTTACAAGTCTCAATATGGAGTCTGTGCCTGTAGACTAGGTTAAAGTGTACTAATCACCCCCCCCCCTAATAATTGATACAGTCGTGTTCGCGGTAAACCTCTCTCTCGTGATTATGCAGATATCCGCGGATCAGCTTCACGCAAACTCACGCATTCTTCCGCGGTCAGCAAATCCCTCACTTTCCATAAAAAAATATTTTCGTAATAAGTAGTGGGTATGTTGTTTACTGCCCTCTGCGACGATTTCTGTGCATTCCCAAAATCACCGTTACGGCGCAATACAATTATTACGCGCATTTATGTGGTCAAATGCGGGCAACCGCATCCTATCGACAGAGTTACGCAATGTACATGTATCCTTATTGATTCGGCACTGCCGGAATATTGTGTCCTTTTCTTTTGCTTCGTTATTCCTCTCCCCATCGACAAAGGTAAGGAATCAATTTATCGAGTTACTAGTTTTACCTTCGTTTCGTCGGTGATTCTTTTTTTCATGAAGGCGACTCAGACGACCGGCGAAAATGTTATTAATGTCCGTAGGTAAAGAATTTATATGCCCCGTTGATAGTAAACTCTTTTCAGCTCTTTTCTAGGTTTTTATATTTTTTTAGTCCGCGTGAAAGTAAGGAATTCATTTTCAAGTTGATCGCTCAACTCCATCCGTCCGTAGTTTATATTTCTTGAAAAAGATCAGGCCGATTTCATTTTCACAGACAGTGTTAAAGAATCAATTTGTCAATTTACTATTTTTTAAGGCGACTCTGACGACCAGCTAAACTGTTATTAATGTCCAAACGTAAAGAAATAATTTGCCGAGTCGATGTTTAATTCATTTCAGCTCCTTCCCATTAAAGGTTTTTATATTTCTTAGTCGACCCTCTGTATTCATTTTCAAGTCGATCGCTCACCTCCGTCACGTCCGTATATTTCTTGAAAAAGAACGGGCCGATATCATTATCATTGACAAAGCAAGGTAAAGAATCAGTTTGTAAATTTACTAGTTTCACATCCGTTTCGTTGGCGATTCATATTTTTTGAAGGCGACTCAGACGACCAGCAAAACTGTTAGCAATGTCCAAAGGTAAAGAGTTAATTTGCCGAGTCGATAGTTAATACGTTTCAGCCCCGTCCCGTTCGCTTTTTATATTTTTTTTTTACAGTCGACCCACCGTAACTAGTATCAAAAAGTAATGGGTTCATTTTCAAGTCGATCGTTCACCTCCGTCCCGTCCATAGTTTGTATTTCTTGAAAAAAGAACGGGCCGATATCAGTTTAATCGACCAAGGTAAAGAGTCAATTTACTAGTTTCTTCACCTCCGTTTCATTGACGATTCATGTTGCTTGAAGGCGACTCATGTCGTAAGGTAATTTGCTGAGTCGATAGTTAATTCATTTAGCCCCGTCCCATTATACATGTAGGTTTTTCAAATTTTTAGTCGACCAGCCGTAACTATTACCATCATGAAAAAGTAAATATTCAATTTTTAAGTCGACGGTCCCGTCCGTAGTTGAAAAATATCCAGCGATAAATTTAGATGTCTCAGAGAAGTCTCTGACACATTTTCGCATGCAAGCAGTAGTTGATAGTCGAATCGCAAACACATCGCCAGCTAAGCATGGCCGGTGGTCACCCAGCCTTGATGTGGTCACAGTGGAACATTTATCAATTTCTATACGCAGATGAAACGTGGTATGTATCTTCCCCTTTTAGATCCTCATTGATGTTTTTAGAATGTAATGTTTGCTTACATATAAAGCCGATTCGTAATCTTGGCCTGCTGTTCTGCATTATTATTTTTAAGGGAGGTTATAGCTGTAAATACACACAGGAATAGTATTACACCTACATCCCCCTTTTTTTACTTGAAAATACTTGAAGATTTTTAAAATCTTTTATACATATGAATATTACTCGCAGCCTGTTATCTGTTGGAAAAGCAAGACCCCTAATTAACTTCACATGGCTAAAATGTTAGCATTGAGTACTGTTTTACACATTGCTACTTACATGTTGATTATTTTTGTGCAATCAATTTTGAACAGTTGGTAAAGTCATATTGATTTAGCTAAGCTTTCTTCAGAGCAGAGCGAGAAGGTTTAGGATTAAAGCACAAGCGGGATGGGATGAAGGATAATTATGTAGGAACCTGCGCGTACTACACCCATCAATTATTGATACTTGATGGAATATACCTGATTGTAGTATTATAAATGATTTATAATAATTTAGCCCTTCTTATCTGTCTTCACGAAATCAGTATGAAAGAAATACCTGCTCATTTAGATATAGCGAAGAGTGTAAACATCACGAAAAACAAACCATGTAATTATGAGAAATGAGTTTCTTTTAGCACTTGTAAGTTATGAAATTTCCATGTATTCGAAATACATGTACATGTACGTGAAGGATGCCATATTAGCATGTTCATTCGTGTTCTAGTAGTCCGAGGGGATGTTTGTATTCTTTTCCCCTCTTTTTATCATAAATTTTTAATCTTTATTAACACATTAATGCTTTACTATACTTCATTACCTGCCTTTTTCAAAAAAATAATTGCATTTACTTTTTTATGTTTTTGTTGTTTTAGTTCATTTATAATTCACTGTTATAGTGTTTCCTTCTTTTAATTTGGTGTTTTATGAGTTTCTGCATACTTTTGTTTAATTTAAATCTTACGTTACAATTGTTGGTGTTGGTCTTTTTTTTAAGTTCATGTGGACCTCTTAGAAAATCAGTTTTACCTGAAACGGCCATCCACCCTCTAGTTACAAGTATTACATTTAATTCCGTGTAAGACGTTAGAGTTAATTACTAACACCATACTAACTGACACCTCTCGGGCACAGTTATACATGGGGGGGGGGGGGGGGGGTGAAGATTGCAGAATGCCATGGAATTTGCAGCAAAAATGAAGCCACACGGCAATTCATTTTCCCTATCCCCCTTTCAAAGCCACTATCCATCCCCCCAACCAAAAAACAAACAAACAAAGCAAAAAAAAAAAAAAAAAAAAAACTAGAAAAAGAAGAAGAAAAAAGAGAAAATTGATGATAAATTTGTCATTTGTATTTCACATATATTGTGGTATTCATTGTAATCCTTCAAACCACCAGAAGCCCCTCCAAATCTTTTCATTAAGAACCGCGCCAAAATGCAAGCAACGTCATTCCAGCGTCTTTGCTTATTGTTCCGTCCGGTTGTTGTATTCAGTGGCGGGGGTGGGGGGGGGGGGGGGTGGGCGGAAAGTCTCCATCGAAAATTTGTATCGAAAAGTGAGAGGGGATAGTTTTTACCAAAAATATTTAAGAGATGCCTGATTTTGCCTGTAAAATCCATTCTAGTCCTATAAAATATCTAAATGTTGGCCTTAAGTTGCTTAGCTGACTCAAAATAGGCTTAATAATATATGAAGCCTATTTAAAAAAAAAGGGGGTGGTCTGGAAACAATAGAGGGGGACATTTCTCCCCCCCCCCCCCCGTCCCCCGGTATCCCCGCCTATGGTTGTATTGCATTTTTAACGCACAATGGTTGGTTGATAGTTGGTTGCTTTTATGGGCTCTAAGGCGTTTATCATAATATGCCTTGTTACATTGTTGGCTATATTTTTTTATAACTGTTGGTGAAGGAATCATTGCTTATTTGATTTTTTCATAATCAATAATATTCGCAGTTGTTTGAATTCTTATTTGGAGTTCAAAATTTTAAAAGGAAATAATACCTGGAATTTCTTCAGCGTTTGTCATAGTTTGAGTTTTTTAGGTTTTTAATTCTCATTCATCCAGTTCCTAATTCACTGCTTAAAAATTTTGTCAGTGTCGGGTCTAGGCGCAAAGAAGGGGTACTGGGGTGGCTCTTGCACCCCGACTACTTTCCAAAAGCACATACTGAGCGTGCAAGTCATTCTACATTATAACAAAATTCCGTTTGCGCCCTCTGTATTTTGAAACCCTAGATCCGCCCTTGACTATGTTGAGGTACTTCTGGGGCCCACCCGATGAGATCCTGTCCATGAAGCACCTTCGTTTTACTGTAACCAAAGGCCCTGTCCCATACTTACGTTCCGTCACAGAAAGGAAAGCATATTGTTATTGGACTTTTCAAATTCGTTCTTCTGCTGATGGTTTGCAGACGTAGACGTTGGAAGACGGCGCTAGTTCATGGCCGCATTTTTTTTTTCAAAAAATTGCCACTTTGTCTAGCATAAACATTTAGACGGAATCGTTAAACCATGGATCCTACTATAGAGATGGACTAAAAATGAGAGCCTTTCTTTAATCTTATCACGAGTGACTGGCGCCACCTGAAATTGTGAATGTTGATGAGCACATTTTTATTTGTCGCGACAATGCTGCTTACCTGATACTGAATCGTCACAAAGTAACATTTTAACTTTCTTCGAATATCTTTCGTTTCACTAAAGTACCGTGATTTTTCCGCCATTTTCATTTGCACGCCGCAACTCCAAATGCAATTCTATGATTTGAAGTGATTTATTTTCTTCCGCGCATGCATTTTGTAGATTTCTCAAATCAAGCTTCTGGTTCTCTTCAGGCTGACTGGCGGCGGTCGTGATGAGATCAAAGTGGGGAGGCATGTTTGGAATGTGCATGAATTTATGATGTTATACGACCAGTGTCCATCTCTAGTAGTGTCCAGGGTTAAACGGTAGTATGGGACAGGGCCTTAAGGATCGAAACAGTACAGGCAACACAAATCTCCAAAATGTCTCGCACATTTTGAACAAAGTATCATTCCGAATTTCTGAAACAGATGCCTGTGCTGTCGTGGGAATGCGTTTAACCCTAATACACTTCACAGGCATGACGAGTGGGAGGGGTGAGGAGTGGAAGGGGTATTTCACATTGAGGCCAGCTCATCATCATCTCAAATCACTTTCTGAAAAGCATCTGTGAATTTGGGGTAGTTATGAGATAACTTGCATAGAATTATGCCAACATCTTAGATGTCTATTATGTGAATGGGGATTTTTATTCAAGTATTGCATTATTACCTCTGCATCTAATTACCATTTTCCACTTTTACTTGACTTTGTTTCCCTAATTTTAATTCCCGTTTTCCCCAGAATGTAAGAATGAGACATCTACTTGTATAGTCCGGGCCAAACATACTCTATCTATTCTTCTGTCGGCTGAAACCGTGTATGGAATAGGTATGCAATATGTTTCTTGTGAAAACTTATTAGCTTTGTGATATGAACATTGAACATGTAAAATCTTAATGAAAGAGGTTCGGAATAGCCCAAGGAATGCTTTAATCTCATTTCGCGGATGAAGGGATATTTACTGTCAAACTATACTATATCATTATACATGTATATCTCGACATATAGATGGCGTTTGTACGATGAAATTAGGCCACAATTTTGGTGAATCGGTCCATCATCGTCAACCTCTTCGTCACACATGCGACCACTGCATTGTCCTCACTGTCATGATAGATCTAAAGAGCATTCTCACCTCTCGCTTTTGTGTACTGCACTAATAACACATACAGTAACAATGAAACAAGGAAACAATGTTCATGAAATGAAACACTCTGCACCAGTCTATGCTAACTTCTCAATTTAATCGTGTTAACTGCATGGAGTTATTCTTAACAAATTTGAAATTGACAAATTACAATATGTAAACAGAAATAATTAATCTAACACAAATTTCGTATGTGCAGTATGAAAGCACAGTCAGGTAATAGTCAGGTACTTTCAACTGAATTTACAATTTTCTTCAGTTAACTATTACAATAGAATCGCATTACTACCTTAAAACTGGCATATAACCATATCTGGTTTCAACCTATCGAACAACGCCGATTTCTTTCGTATCCATTTTTTTTTTACCATATCATACAGTAACGGCAATGGCTATTTAAAAATATTTATATGAAAATTCCATATGAACATTATAAAATTCATATTTCATCAAAGACGTAGGGCACAAGAATGTTTTTAAACGTATTAATTTCATCATTTTATTTACATTTTCAGTAATGTCAACGATGGTTATCTTTTCAATAAAATTCCAAAAACTGATTCATGCACAGAAAAAAATATTTTAAAACGACTGGAGGATCCATCTAAAACTAGATGAAAACTCAACCGCGCACGGTCGAAATTTATGCCTCCGCCATTACCAGATCAGAAATATATGGCATATTGATATTGATTTATTTATTTTCATGAATAAAATAGCATTTTTTACCCTGACCTTTGACCTTGTGACCACCAAGTCTAATCAGACCATTATGAGAGACTTTACATATACATACATGAGTCAAGTTTAAAGTTGAACTCTTACAGAGCTGTTCGGTTATCGCAAGAACAAACAGTTTTCATGTATATAATGAGCTCCATGACCTTTGACCTTTAAGCTTCAGACTCAAAAATCTAATCAGATCATTGTCCCTCCCATATGCATACATGAACCAAGCTGGAAGTTAATCCAGTTGTTGAGTTATCGCGAGAACGAACCATTTTTATGTACATAATATTTTTTTTTCTCTTGGCCTCTTCCATGAGGATTTATTATTTCAATATATTTACATATCATACATACATATTTACAAAACTATACAAAGTACAAACAAAATTTTAAAAATTGAATGATATAACGTTTCAAAAAAATTAAGAAATATCAGTTATCTTCTTTACTTCGGAGGGGAGATGCAATGTTATTCATTACAGAGATAGACCAGGCAATATCTGTTATATTCTTATAGTCTATATAGATTCGTCATCAGAGTGTTGCAGTGACTGCGTTAACTCGCACTGCTTGCTGCATCTCCGCTGTAAGATAACATGCCTACGTAATTTTAAAAAAATACAGTTAGCGTGGAGCATGCAAACTACACGTACACACCACTGAATACGCAGCTTATACGCAGCGAGTGACGTCACCGCGGTCAACATAACGTCCTTATATTGACCGCGGTGATGTAAAAAATCAAAATATAGCAATTGCGATCCTTGCAGCTCTAGTCACGTGATGGTATTTTGACCAATCACTTGTTCGAATCTATATAGCCTATGTGATATTTTCATATATTCATGTACAACCAAACATGTGAATATAAGTTTTAATGTATTTCTTTATAATTCAGCAATATGGATTGATATCAAGTGGTTTTGATAGGTTTTTCAAAATAACTTTATGTATCTCAGAACAGAAAAATTCATAGAAATAAAACATTAGATACAATAAGAATAAAAAACAAACAGTGAAATGCAAAAGAAAAATTTCATTCATTCAGGATATTCATAACTTTGGGTAATTACCATGTGCATCTTTTGATAAATAAGTTTTGAGAGTTTATGAATTGTTTGAAGGAAAATCAAATATCAGTATTTAATACATTTTCGAGATTCTTTTGCAGTCTTCATCATTCTCATCATTCAAAGCTTATTGTGCATCACCTCCATCATTCTCATCATGCAAACGGTATTCTGAGAACTGTTTTAACGGTGTCGTACGTCATCAAAGCCACACCCACCACAAAGATATTATCAAATGGGGAAAGTCGTTAGAGATGAGTCCAAGCTGACTCAGCCAATAAGATCGCTCCCTGCGGAAGGGGTGCGTGAAATGCGTGAGCCTATATATCCGCGTTGTAATGAGCACATTATCTTGCGCTTAGTTTCTTGCTTTAATTCAGATGTGATGATGTGACAGAATTAGTTGTGAAAATCATCTCTGATATCGCAGACAATTGCCAAATTTCTCCACATGAGGCAAAATTTCTTTCCAAATGTTGTTTCGGGAATTAAAGCAAGGTTTATTGGATCTCGTTATCCCCCTCATTCCAACCAAAAACATTTATGGCTACCTATATGTTTGACAATTTAACGGCGGCGAGAAAGGTGCCTGCAGTGGCTATCAATAGCCTTCTGGCATTCTCGGAATGCGGCATTCTTGTCACCTCGGACGCCATATACACGTGCTGTTGTGTTTAACACGTAGTTGAGAATGCCCTCATTAATTCGTTGAGGGTTGCCCCTGGTTGAGTTTTGAACTGCCCTGCCCGAGCAATTCGATTGCCGCAAGGTTTCTTTGTCTACGAGTTCTGAAATCATCTTCACTGCAAAGTTTTTCATGGAACAAGATTTTGTTCTTAGTATTGCTATCCTAGCCTCACTTAAATTTTGTGCACCATCCGCTATTACTTCACGCCTAGGCGACCCCTCCCCATCACCCGCAGCTGCATTGACAGCATTGTCTCCTCCCATGTTTCTGTTGACCTCTCCTATCCATCTATTTCCTTCCCCCATTTCTCTTCTGAAACCATCCAAAGTTTTACAAATCTGTTCTAGCTTTTCAGAAATTCCATGCAAAATGTTCAGCTTGTTGTTTATTTCTCCGAGTTGTATGCTTATTGTTTTTTTAATTCCTTCCTCTTCCTCACTCTCGACGTCACTGATGACAAAGTCATCATCAATGGAAATATTATATCTTCCAACGTCAATGGGTTCCTCATCTACACTCTCCATTTCTACATCACTCGTATCATCACCACCCATGTTATTTACATCATGTGTTAGATTTTCCTGGGCATCATTCTCATTCAAACGCTGTAGGGTCTCACCTCCATCATGCTCAACATTCAAACCATGTAGGGTCTCACCTCCATCATTCTCAACATTCAAATCCTGTAGGGTCTCACCGCCATCATTCTCAACATTCCAATCCTGTATGGTCTCACCTCCATCATTCTCATTATTCAAATCGTGTAGGGTCTCACCTCCATCATTCTCAACATTCAAATCATGTTCGGTCTCACCTCCATCATTCTCAACATTCCAATCAAGTTCGGTCTCACCTCCATCATTCTCAACATTCAAATCATGTTCGGTCTCACCTCCATCATTCTCAACATTCCAATCAAGTTCGGTCTCAGCTCCATCATTCTCAACATTCAAATCATGTTCGGTCTCACCTCCGTCATTCTCAACATTCAAATCCTCTTGTGCATCATTACTCAAGTCTTGTTGGACATTAACTGCTCTGGTGATTTCCCCTGTAACAATCCTTGGCAATTCCTTATTATTCTGTACCCATTCCGAGGTCCGGCTGATCAGGTTGCATCCCTGAAAAATAGATTTAATGATATGTGATTGCTTGCAAGCACCCGACAAAAGGGAACTAGCATAAAGCATCATAAGCGACCATTGACATACCCTGGGTCTAACCACTGGAGAGGGGGAAACATTATCTATGAAATATTAGAATAGGGTTTCCTTAAAGCAATATAAAAGATCGAAATATACACATGTACATACGTTAACAAGTTAAGTAAAGTTGTAAATATTAAAATAAGAAGATACATACCTTATACATATATATGGAAATACAGAAATTAATTCGATATAAGACAGGACATACATGCTTGTTGGAACATACAGCATGTGTAGAGTAGAGAGGGTTGTTTTATGTCAGTGGAAGTGAATTGCAAGTAATTATTGCTGAATTAATGAATGATTATTTAAAGTTGTCGATTTTTACATTTTGGGGTAATCAGGTTTTTATTAGAGGTGTTCCGTGTCTTGACATTGCGTATATAAATTGGGCATTGTTCTTAAAGAAATCAGAAGATGAATCATTTAGGCATTTATAAACAAAAACACATTTATAATACTTTACTCTTTGTTTATAAGAAAGCCATCCGAATTGCTTGAATAATTGTACAGAGGTGGTGAAATAATTAGCTCCAAGGATCATTCTGGCAGCACATTATACAATCTATTGCCGTTGCAGGTTTTTTTCCGTGTGGGGGGGGGGGGGGTGCATAAAATTGTCTGAGAAATAAGAAAGCAAGAAAGCTAAGTGACCAAGCTGATCATGAGGGCACTATTGCAATAAAAAAAAGGAAATTGAAGGATCAGCTACGCATTTGATCTGTAATATTTGCAAGACACATACCACACGCCATTACTCGGATTCGGGAGCGGCGCCAGGGTATTTTAAAGGGGGGGGGGGTATATGACTTATGGGTGAATTTTATCAGACTTTTTAAATCAATAAATATAGGTATTATAGTAGCAAGCCCCCGGAATCTCTTTCCTCACCTTCTTCTTTCTTCTTTCTCCTCCTTTATCAATTGAAAAATCATAGGGGGGATGCGCCCCTGCTCCCCTATAGCGCCGCCTTGCTCTGTTTCATAACTTCTTCACACTTTGTAGGGGATTGGTGAATAATGACATATTTGATACAATGCATTGGAAATATGACGCATAATGAGGAAGTCAAGTTCTTTGATTTTTTTTTTTTCACACCAAACTTTTTTATACAAATGTTTTGTAATTTGGTAACATGTCATCGTTACATATCTTTTTTGTATACGAAACAGCAAAAGCATATTATATTCTAGATTTGAGAATGTAAGAGTGCCCTTGATTAATCCATATATACCTGGAAATTGATTATTTGCCTTGTATTCTAGAGTATGAAGTGCATGAACTTTCATTCTCGTTGATAAGTCAATTACTAAAAAAATAGTTTGGATAGCCTTTTTTATTATTGTTGAGAAATAGGTTATGAAATGATTATTCATATTTCTTGTTATATAATAATAACTGTTATTTAAAAGAAACAAATAATTTTGTTCACAGTGAAATGAAGTTTTCCTTGCCTTCTTAGAAGTTGAATCATTTTCATTGTTTACATTTTCAAAAATTAAAGTTCATAAAAGCGACACACTTCCCATGACCCGAATGTACACTGTATTACAACCGGCTAAAGGGCATGCACGCGTGTCTGTGTCGGCATTCCTTTGATGTCGAAACTACGCCTTCACATTATTTCCCATCATACTACGAGTACGTACATGTAAGCTAGCGATATGCACACGAATATCAAGTTGAAGAAAGAAAAGTGTGTATGACCCTCGCCGGGTGCGGAAATTTTTCCGTGAAGTCCTTTGGTCATCATGACATTAATCATGACTAGCGTCTTCGGAACAAGAGTACTCATGCACGTGGGCTAAGGGTTTGCTGCATGCATGCTGCATCATGAGCGCTCGATGGGCTATAGAGTGGGGCCTAACGAAGCGATGACGTCACAAAAACTTTTGTTTTTTTACTTTCAGAATTTCGGATTCTATGACATCTTTTACACCAAGCGGCCGCGGCCCGGCAAATTTTTGTGCTTGCACCGGGACCACGGACGCGGCCTGTAGTTTCAAAGTTTCCTCATAGGAGCAAAGCCAAAAGACAAAGCCTTTTTTTTTATCCCCGCACGCCCGGTTTGTAATTCTACAATATTGGCTTCTTGTGCTACAGGTGTGTTGCTGTGTCATGGCATGAATTGTTTATTCATATAGGCATTCTTGTAGCCCCAAGATATGGCAGAATTACACATAAGCATCTAAAAACGTTCCTCAAGCCTCGTTCACACATTTACATTAGGGAACTTTAGATACGCTACGCAAAACAGACGACACGGTATCTTGCTGGGTTGACGAAAGGTACTTCCACATATGAGGCGGCTTTGCGGCGCAACGCTGGGACGCCACATTTTTTTTTTTTTTTTTTTTTTTTTTTTTTTTTTGTCTTCACACATAAGGGTACTCTGTGCCACCACACATGCTTATGAAAGCGCATTAATGCGTCAACTCTCAAATAAGAGATCAGGGGAGCGTTTCATGAAGAGTTTTGTCGGTGAAAATCACCGACAAATGTTACAAGCTACTGCAAATCCGCGCAACTGATTGACTGACAGCAAATAAGTCAGTGAAAATCACCGACAAAACTCTTCATGAAATGCTCCCCATATTGTCAAAACTTGCGCAAACAATTCATGGCAACAATTTTGCTCTATTTTTTTAAGGAATTTGATTGGTGCGCGACATTTTTTGGTTGCCTTATACCACAAAGTCGCCTCATGTGTGAAAGCACCTTTACATTCTCTTTCCTCACGTCGTGTTGCAAAGAGGATACATTTGGGGTCATGGGGAGGACGCAGTAAATCAAACAAAGCGCTTAAATATGAAACATTGTTACGTCATAACAAAGGTTCAACAAAGGTTTCACGTCGCGTATTGGGGAGGATTGACAGTATTAACTGGCCCCAGAATGTAGTGTAGAACAGTCAACGCAAGAAGTCATTCGCATGTGCACAACAAGATGCCTCTGCGTCTGTCTCGCTCGCGGCTCTTATAGAAATTTCCCTATTATACAAGTAATTTATACAAGTAATTTATAAAACAAGTCATTTCTATATGGTTCCAACCCCCCCCCCCCCTTTGAATTCCCGTGCTGTTGGTGGGGTTGTTTGTTTCTGTACAATATGAAGCGCGCGCGTGTCCGGAAATGGCAAAAAGGACTACGCGATTGGCGACCAACACTATTATACATCGAGGCGCGAGCTGAGCGCATGCGCATATATGCAGGGAATGGCATGCATGCTGTGTTCGTTATTCTATATGCACGGTATTACCATATCACACCTGTTACCTTATGCATGTTGGAATTGATTACCTGAAATAACTTCGTTAACACTGGATTAAAGTCATATTGGAATATATCCACGATTATTTATGAAAGCAAAACAAATTAACCACTCTCATGTTTCTTCTAAACAAAGATTGGAAAGAATTAGGATTTCAGCGATTTCAGCATGTAGCCATGGATTTGCATTAATTAATTTCATACGTGGTCCAATGTGGTTTGCTTCTGAATCTGAGTCTTAGCCTTAGGTGAACACGTGTTTCTGCGTAAAGTGATAGATCAACCGTTTGTCGACAGCTGATAAAGGAAAATTAAATTTCGCTTTGATTTGTGCATGCCTCTTAATATGTATGGCTGGATTTCACTTGGATTAATATTGGAATACATCTGCAATTGTCGATGTCTGAATGAACACGTGCTTCTCCATCACATCTAACTAAGCTTGGAATTGGGAAGTATCTCTGATGCCATCTCAATCTGGATTTAACCTGGATTATTAATGGAATATATGCCTGGGATGTGCATGTGATTCTTCGTCTTGTTAATTTCTACATGTATGTGCTTTGAAGGAAAGGAAGAAATGCCAACTGCTCGGGTTAGTAATTTTGTCTTGTCTTTCACTAAATTTGAGCAATTGACTTACTTCTAGTCAATAGAAATCTTTTCCAATTCATGCGATAATACCCTGGCTTAATGGAAGCTTCTTTTAATGTATGTAACAGCATTTCACAGTTAGAAATAGTAGATCAATTATTACATTATGCGATATTAGATTAGGAATTACTTCTAGGAAAGGGGAAAAAACACATTAAAGTGGACCATGATGTATGGAAGCGTGGGTTTTCGGAATCAGAAATCGTGCAAAAATAGTGTACCTTTTGAGGAAATGCAGGGCCGGAATGAAATCTTTGAGGGAGGAGGGGGTGGTACAGAACAATTTACGATATACTGTTTACTGCTACTAGTATTAAAAGAAATTATCGAAGTCTCTTTAAATACTTATTGAAAATCGTGTCAATATATTTGAATACTATTAGTTTTATCATTGATTTTCTTTCCTCACTAGTCTATCTTAATCCATTTGCCCTATGCTCGTTTAAATAATTATATTATAAAAACTGCAATACTCCACGCTTAACATCATGCATTGAATTATTTTCTATTTGACTGAAAATGTTCATTTTAAATTTGGCTGTAGGCCCTATGGCAACATGATTCGTCATTATAATGCGCACAATTAATCTCTTTTAATCGAATTAAGTGCGATGGAGCTTTGGTTCATGGAAATACATGTTTAATGCTCCCTAAGGGGAACCGGTGTTCAGTATGCACTAGGGCCAATGTGCATGTACATGATGTAAAGTTATACTAATAAAGTTTTGGGCATGGGAGGCGTGGAATGTTTTCCTTTCTCAGATCGATATAGGTCCTATATCTATCCCCACAATGATTGTGGGTGTTATGAAAGTTTCATCTAAGACTAGGTTGTCAAGTTTGTTTTTTTTTTTGGGGGGGGGGGGGTTCTGGTTATGGGAGCAATCGCTACTGAAACAGATGTATTATCTCACTACTCTGTAATATTTCATTGTATGGGGCCTTTGATTTTGAAACGACGCGCATTTAATCAGATCAACCCCCCCCCCCCCCGCGCACAAATGCGAACCATTGTTACGTCATAAAAAAAGGTCGAACAAGGTTTCGCTGTAAAAACAAAATGAAGGAAGTTGGGAACAGCTGTCTCGCGCATGCGCATAGTAACATTTTTGCCAAGATACCGTGTCCTGGGTAGCGTTTCATCAACATTTGTTGTCTGACAAGTTGTCAGATCTGACATCTTTCCTTGATTTTGATTGGCTGAGAAGCATCGTTACTGTGGCAACTGTCGGATGAAACAGACTTTGTCGGATAAAACATCAGACAAGTCCTTTCATGAAACCCTCCCCGGGGCATATATCGATGGTTGGGTACGGTCGCAGAGACCGTACCCAGCGACCGATGAAACCATGATATTGAATGTTTATCTATTTATTTTTGAAAACATTTAATTTTTAAAAGAAAATATGTGTAGATTTAATTACGCAAGGAATACTGTTATCATATTCTAAATCACTGCTAGGAATAATCCATGAATAGCTTATGAAAGGAAACTGATGTGCATATCTCTGTAACTTTTGCAATAGTAGTCTAGCTATTTCCTCAGCATTGAATCACTTTCAACTGCAATTTGATAAGCGATGAAAATCAATGTAGCAAAATCCTCAGCTCATTTACCTTTTTCTTCTTTGTGGTTTCCTTTCCTTTGCCGTTCTATCATGAGAAAGAATAATACAAATTTAAAAATTGTTTAGATACCTGGAAATGACTTGTGTGAGAATGAAATTTTATGACTAATCAGTCAGACAATTAATGTAGTTGTCCTTCTCACTGGCACTTTACTCATTAGTTTGTTCTATAGATTGAGTATCTTCGTCCAGATTTAGATTTTTTAAATCCATTTCAAGAGCATGAAATTTTGGTTATTTCTTAGACTTTTACTTAGAATTTTACTTCATTCTCGCTCCTGACCCGATTAAAGCAGTCAAATCGATGATTGTGGAGTTTGATATTTGGCACTGACAGTCAATTCATAAGTCATTTGCAGCAAAATGTATTATTCATAGAAAATAAAAGCTTGGGCATTGAAAATGCAGCATGTATTTTGAAATTTTCCAAGGTGCAATATTTGAAGGATGTTCGTTAAAGTAACCGTTAAGTCTTTTAATAAGATAGGGGGACATGCGGAGTTATTTGTCAATTGAAATCTTATTTGCATTATTAGGATGACTGAGAACGAGGAATTACTCAAGAAAATATACTGCACCTGATCATTTCCATTCTGTTTGCGTTTCCTCATGTTGGTGGACGTCTTTTTGGGAATGTTAGGTGTAGACTTGCTAGTACTCGCGATGGGAGCATCGTCTTTGTCCTCATTCTATAATAGTTAATATTGTAGAAAAAAAAATCTAAATAAATATTTCATTTCCCCATTTAGAAATTTCCCAACGCGCAATATTTGAAGGATGTTCGTTAAAAAAAATAATTTAAGTCTTTTTACAAGATGGGGGGGGGGGGGGCGGAGTTATTTGTCAATTGAAATCTTATTTGCATTATTAGGATGACTGAGAATGAGGAATTACTCAAGAAAATATACTGCACCTGATCATTTCCATTCTGTTTGCGTTTCCTCATGTTGGTGGACGTCTTTTTAGGAATGTTAGGTGTAGACTTGCTAGTGCTCGCGATGGGAGCATCGTCTTTGTCCTCATTCTATAATAGTTAATATCGAAAAAAAATAATCTAAATAAATATTTCATTTTCCAATTTAGAAATTTTCCAACACGCAATATTTCACGGATGTTTGTTTAAAAAAATAATTTAAGTATGTTTACAAGATGGGGGGGGGGGGGGGGGCGGATTTATTTGTCAGTTGAAATCTTATTTGCATAATTAGGATGACTGAGATTGAGGAATTACTCAAGAAAATATACTGCACCTGATCATTTCCATTCTGTTTGCGTTTCCTCATGTTGGTGGACGTCTTTTTAGGAATGTTAGGTGTAGACTTGCTAGTGCTCGCGATGGGAGCATCGTCTTTGTCCTCATTCTATAATAGTTAATATCGAAAAAAAATAATCTAAATAAATATTTCATTTTCCAATTTAGAAATTTTCCAACACGCAATATTTCACGGATGTTTGTTAAAAAAAATAATTTAAGTATGTTTACAAGATGGGGGGGGGGGGGTGCGGAGTTATTTGTCAATTGAAATCTTATTTGCATTATTAGGATGACTGAGAATGAGGAATTACTCAAGAAAATATACTGCACCTGATCATTTCCATTCTGTTTGCGTTTCCTCATGTTGGTGGACGTCTTTTTAGGAATGTTAGGTGTAGACTTGCTAGTACTCGCGACGGGAGCATCGGCTTTATCCTCATTCTATAACAATGCATATTATAGAAAAAAATTGATGAAATGAATGAACTCAATGATATAAGTAACATACATATTTAAATATGATAATCACAACTATTCATGTCCTTAATCTATTCCAGTACCTGACAAATGATAATGAGAAAATAATAATAATAGTAATAATAATGATAATAATAATAATGATAATAATAATATAATGAAATAATTGTGTAACACATAAAAGGGTATATGTTTTCAAATTTCGTAATATAGGATCAGACGGCTCTGAAAAAAAAAATAGAATTGATATGTTCCATGTATCGTTACTGTTCATGCATGATTGAGAAATGTATATGAACATGTACGTAATCAGAAGCAGTATATTGGTTACTTGAAAATAATTGGTCAAATTCGCTCTTATTCCCATTGATTTATTTGTCATATGGGCTCTGATATAATGTTTGATATAGGAACTTACAAAACAACCATATTGTCGTGATGTCAGTAGCTCCAGAGAACAGTGCTCCACGTACAATGATCTATATTATTAATTCTGATCATTGCCAAATTATCAACATCTTGAGAATATTAAAAATTTATGCAAACGGAAAACTAACAAAACACAAAGGAAAATATTGAAATAAGGAATGTATGCATTACAGTTCTTCAAATTCAAATAATAATTATACCTCTTTGTTTGTTCGCTTGTCCCGAATATATTCATATCGGAATTCTCTGTTAATCTTCAGTATGTTGTCGAAGGCCTGGAAATGAAACATAACTGAATTTCATTACTGGTGGACTTTACTTTTATACAAGTTTAACAATGCATAAAGTTAAATGAAGGGTGTTTACGTTCTTCGTTAACACTTCACTCCATAAATTACTAAGAAATAAGTTATATAGATAACAACTAATCTATCTCTACACTTCCTAAATATTTGAATGTTTTTGTATATGCTACAATGTTGCAAGGGACGGTGAGGAGGGGGCCCCAAATATCAAAAGTTGATCTGCATGACTTTGTGTACAGAGTGACTTCAAGAAACCTATATAGTGGGAGTGTACAGCACGACCCCTGCATCTTGAATGACCACCATCAGGCGCACGCAGATGTCAAAACGCCCATTCATTAGTATAAATTTAAAGAAAAAAAAAGACAAGTTTGATTCAATGGGCTTTACAATATCCGCCAAGAGTCATTTGGTAACTTTTCGCGAAGCCCGTTGCACCTACATGTAAGGGCCTCTGATAAGGGTCCAGAGAGTGGAGCCCTTGGGAACTCTGGGTTTTGGTAATAAATCCTCCCTCATTTCTTATGTTTCCACTTTCTTTCTTCTTTTCCCTTTCCCTCTTTTCTTTCCCTTTGTGATGTCATTTCTCCCCATTCTTCTTCTGTCGTTCCCTTTCCCCTTCCTTTTTCCTTCCCTTTCATTTTTCTTATGGGTAGTTTGGTTCGCATGGGCGTATGATCCGATTTACAGGGGGGGGGGGGGCACAGTCCAAAAATTTGCTGAAGTGCGAAAAAAAATCAGGTGTCCCTCGTGGGCAGTGGCGTCCTTTCTCTAAGTCTATGCCTCTCTGCCCCCTCCCCCCCCCCCCTCTCTCTCTTCCCGACAGCGTTCGCGATTTTTATTTTATTTTTTTTTTTGGGGGGGGGAGGGAGACAAGCCTTATTGTGTCCCCCACCCTTCAATATGTGGGATGGGGGACGTGACCCCCTGTTCTCCCTGGATTGATGCCCATGTTGGTGGATATTCCAGCTGAAATCGTTCGGGGGGGGGGTGAGGGTGGGGATAATGGTACACCACTGTTGGGGCGTCTGTCCGTTACACAACAACACTGATAAAGTTTCACGGGGCTATTCATGCATCGAGTCATGATATACTATTTCCACCACGTTGTATGACGTTATTGGGCCTATTATCAATCTACATAATGTAGTTCATTGCCTTCTGACTATGCACTATAAAAGGGCGTTTTGACATCATTTTTTTTTTGGGGGGGGAGGGGTTATCTCATTGTCTGGCGGAGGTCATTCATGCATGGAGTCATGATGTACAATTTCCACTACATCTGGTTTATTATCATCGTGTCATTTTACACTAATAAGTGGGGCTTTTACCATTGTTTGGTAGCGGCTGGCGGGCACAACTTATAACTGAAGAGATCTGGCGGTGGGGTTACTTTGCTTTACAAGTGCAATTCATTGCCTCAAAGTTAACATCCTCCTGTCTACCTTTACAAAAATATTATTTTAACATTATTTGGGAGCATCCGTCGGGTACACAACAACACAAAAAAAGTCTGGCGGGGGTGATTCTTGCATTTAGTCATGATTCGCAAATTTCACCACGTCTTATGGCGTTACTATGTTTTATCAATCTAGTTCATTGTCTTGAAATTATCATCTCTTCAATTTGTGCTGATAAATGGTGGTTTATTATTTGGGGCGTCTGTCGGGCACACACCAACACTGGCAAAGTCTGGCGGGGTCCTTTGTGCATGGAGTCATGATTTACAATTGTTCAAATTGTTAAAAAATAAAAGAAATAAAGAATACGGTCGCAGCGATTTCTCCTATCAAAATCATATCAGTAAATGTTTAGGCCCATATTCATGTTTATACGATGTCCAAGTCCAAAAATATGGCAATCCCTGATTTTCATCAAAAATCCAAGATTGCCGCCAAAATGGACAATTTTGAACCCCA
This sequence comes from Echinometra lucunter, assembly GCA_029962745.1. Classification (NCBI taxonomy): domain Eukaryota; kingdom Metazoa; phylum Echinodermata; class Echinoidea; order Camarodonta; family Echinometridae; genus Echinometra; species Echinometra lucunter. The sequence continues at coordinate 20,099 of JAPZVO010000398.1, forward strand.
TGCATGGAGAAAGATTTGGCAATGGGAACATAAAATATCATTCATTTTACCCTTCAGGCATTACAAAAAGTTGGGTAATGTACTGTACCAGCACCGCTTAAATTTGCGTTGTTTAAAATTGTGTTGTTTAAATTTTGAGGAATAGTGTTTAAAAGCCATATACCGTATTGTAAAAACACGTTGTTAAAAGCATCGAGCGCATGTCCGGTGATATTGTTTAATAGTTTTAAACAGTATCATTTAAAAAAATCGCTATAAAATATTACACAACAATTTGTTTCAAGTTTAAACAACATTAATTGTTTAAGAGTTTAAACAATACTTGTTAGAGTGACTGGTTAAACAGCGTTGCTTAAGATTTCTTTTTAAAAGTTTAAAATATTTTTTTAGTGCGTACCCTGATGGTGCATGTGAACCCCTATTTAGCACTCAGAAACTTGTCTCGCCTTCACAGACATATTGATTTCTTCTATCTACATAAAGTAAGAGGAATTTAAAATTGGCTAGCATGCCACTGTACATTCAAATTTTGACAACTGAGATGTATTGGACTTATTTTCAACCATGTTGATTTCGAGGGATAGTAATGGTTATTTTGACTTACATCAAACAATCAAGATCCATATTTGTCACTATTATTTTTTATAAATAGACTTGAAATAGGCAAATGAATTGTTTATATACCAATACATGACATAAGAAGGGGTCATTCTCCACAACCTCGAGAATTTGGCAACCTTCGCCATTTGCTCCCGTCTCTATAGTTTCAATGAGATCCCCTTTCTGGAGCCTGGAGGGGTGCCCTGTTCGCCTCCAATTGCCAAGACTTATGGCAGTCTTGGTAATTGAACGCTTCACAATCGTGGGGCGTGTCTTCTGTGTGTCAATCTCTTCCAGTGGCGTATCATACCCATGCCACCTAAGATTTGGAAATAGATATAAATTAAACGAAATATATTAAAGTTTGAAAACTTATTACATACATATTGGTTACTAAGATTCTTCCAATCATCTTCCTAATGTTGCTAAATTTCATACCATTAGAAAAAACGTAACCCCGCAAAACTTAACCCAAGGAAATCTTATAGATGTAATACATTAGGCCTACGCCTGCCGTACTCCCACATGTACATGCACATGTAATTCTTACATGTTTATTGCCTGGTGTACATGGGTCTGGGCCCCCTTTTTTCTTATTGGTTACTAAGATTCTTCCAATCATCTTTTTTTCCATACACGTTAACGCAAATTTAAGGAATTATTCATAAGCTGAGCTTGAAACCTGGACGTTGTGCTCCGAGTCCCGTGTTTCTTCCAAAGAGATTCTACATGTTTTCTGTACATGTATATTTAGAGGACGTACTATCCATTACATAACAAAATGATCAGGCCATCCGCCATCTAAATCCGGGCAGAAGTGAACATTTTTAGGCATTGGCTATACAAGGTGTTTAAAGGCATCATTTTGGGACAAAGCTTGCTTATGGACTAATTTTTAAATTTCTCGAAGGATATCCACCCAAACCGATGATAGGGTCAGGGGCAGGGCAGGGAGGGGGTGACTCCGTAATGTGCTTTGTACATTTTTGCAAACTGGGTGAGCCGTTTACGATGGGGGGGGGGGGGGGGGAGACTGAGCTGAGAAGTAAGAAATTTTTATCAGAGACTAGAAGATACAAATGGGTCTCTCCCTCAGGAAGGAAGGGGGGGGGGGCTGAGGGTAAAGCATCCACGCGCCGCTTTGATAATAAATATGAACAATTTCCTGTCTATATGGGAAATGGATATATACATTTTCACCAAACTTGGTGGGAATCATCCCTAAGGCGAAAAATTTGAAATTAATAAATCAGGTAAGTGCATACTGAAAAATGTGTATGTTGGGGGCAGCACCACCACCCAAAAGTAAGTGCCTATGGGGTGTAAATTTTTTTAAGTTAATTTCGTAAATGAAATTTGTAATTTTGTAAATGAGTTACAGCTATACTTTGAGCAAAATTGGTAGGATTCATCCTTTTGCAATTAATTGAAATTACAATTTTCAAAGTCTGTGCTTTATAGCCCTATTGATAAATATAATGTTTGATTTTCAGCAATAGGGGCGCTTTAATAGAAATGTTGTCCCTAGCCCCTTCGTCTATTCCCTCAGTGTTACATATATATTATAGGCGACCCTATTTGAACAAATTCCATTGTTTGGATGATTCACAGAATTTAATTAAAGTAAACTCAAATAGTGCATTATTGAGAAGCCCTAAAATATGTGCATTTAATGCATCATGGGTACTTTGGGTGCTACCTCTATCCTTTTAAGAATCGCATGCATCTAAAAAACTTCCATGCCCTCAAGACAGAAAGGAGAGATGACAGCAAATGATAAAAACAAAGTATAACATAAGGAAGACAAGGAGAGAAGGTCGAAGGGATGGAAAAAGAAGTGATGAAATTAGGGAAATAAATTGGAATGAAGAATGATGATATCAGTATCTCACTAAACAGAGATAAAAAGCGCGTCAGGGCACCTTTGCCTAGCTATGCGCACACAAACATGTCACGATTCCATGATCCATACACTCGGGTGGTTTGCATACAGAGTTTTGTGTGTGAGGCATTGGCGTGGTCTATGCACTGACCACACTTATACACATTGTACACAAGTACACACACACACACACTCGCAAATGTCAGTAGCATGCAGCAGCATGCGAAATGTGTACTTGCGCAACTCAGCTCAACGTCAGGCCATGTACATGTACTGTATATGCAACATGTGCATGAGGATGCGTCAGGCTAGCAAGGCACGTACTATAAACGTTATTGGTTCTCTTAAACTTTCCCTGTAACATTTTCTGTTCATCAACATCTTTAAAATATGTATATAAAATATTTATTAAAAAAAAAAATCCTTGTGTATAAACATCTTTTTTACTGGGTGGGTTAACAGTTAACACCGAAATGTCCCCAGGTAAATTGGTCTAGAGGTCTACTCAGACTTTGACTTATACCCGTTTGTGTTCTTCCCACATGGTCTAATTCCATTTAGTCAAGAACCAGTTCGTCTACTGACCTTTTGATCTACATGTAATTGCCACTTCGCCTATATCTATTACCACTTAGGACTAATTCTCAATTTGTCTAGGTCTAATGCCGGTTTCGTCTACTGTGCACTTTGTCTAACAGTTACTGCTTACTGTAGATCTAAATAGGTCTACCCAGTTGCTGGATGTCCGGACAGGTTGTGTATCTGGACACTCTATTTTCAATAGGCATTTGAAAAAAAAAAATCGAAGTAAAATCTCTTGAATATTTGAGCGTGAATGTTAGATGAAATTCAGTACAAATACTGATGATGATTAGCACTGATGTAGACTCTAGATGCTTAGGGTTCCTCCCCCCCCCTATAATCAAATGATTGTCAGAAAACAAAGGCTTCACTTTTGTTTTATGTTCGGGCACTAGACTCGGACACTTAATAAACTGATCATGGGGTGTATACCAAATACTAATACCGTACATGAACATGTGAGCCAAATCTTTCGATCATGGATATTGAAGATCCATGAGTCTAGATAATAGATCTAGATCTACATACATGTAGACCAGTGGCGGCACTAAGGGGGGGGGGGCATGGGGCATTTGCCCCCCCCCCCACTCAGAAGCTTTGTCCCCCCCCCCCCCCCCCCCCCCACTCAGAAGCTTTGCCCCCCCCCCAGTTGCCCCCCAGAAATTTTGAGGACTGAAAAGAAAAATTATATAGTAATTTGTAAATAAGTAGATGTTGTCACAAGCATCATATTCAAGCTGTGAAGTGCTCAAAAATACCATTTTCTGCTCTTCAAAACTTTGATTGAAAACCAAAAAAGTGGTTATTTTTGGCTTGCTCGCTTGGCTCGCTCGTAATATCTTTTAAGTTCTTTTCTAAAATGGGATTAACAAGAAGAAAAGTAGCCATTTTTGGCTCGCTCGCTTCACTCGCTCGTCATATTTCAGAATATTTATTCAAAGATGCGATTAAAAAACCAAAAAAGTGGTTATTTTTGGCTTGCTCGCTTCGCTCGCTTGTCATATCTATAAAGTTCTCTTCTAAAATGCGATTCGAAACAAGAAAAGTAGCCATTTTTCACTCGCTCGCTCGTCATATTTCACAATATTTATTCGAAAATGCAATAAAAAAAAAAAAAGCAGTTATTTTTTGTTCGCTCGCAAAATTGATGTTAAAATCTGTGTAAGAGGAAAAAAAAACCTTGCGCTTCATGCTCAATTTCTCCATACACACAAAAAAAATTTGACTGCCCCTGCCCCCCAAAATTTTCTTTTGCCCTCCATTTGCCCCCCCCCCCCCCCCCACTTTAACAATCCTGGTGCCGCCACTGATGTAGACTAAAAATGCAATGAACCAGACATTTCAGTTAATAAAGATAGGCAAGTATTAAAGTTAGACAAATGGGATATTGGGCGAAGTGGTCATTAGACTAAATAAGAATTAAATTAGACCAAGTACCGTATGTTTTACACCAAACAGCAATTAGACGAAATGGGCTCAGCCTAGATTACATGTAGATCTACACAATAATTATTAGGCAAAGCGGTGCCAGTGGGCGCGGCGGATAATAATAAACACGCCCGGATATGATTGATACGGTAGCATGCAGTGCATGGACGAACTTTTTGGTGTCCGGAGAGTGGATATTAAACAGTGATTTGTAAACAAATTACAAGCAAAATCTCTTAAATGTTTCAGCAAAATTGTTAGACAATATTACAAAGAACACTATTGCTGAAGATTAGCATTAATGACTGCATAATGTTTGTTAATGCAAATACGAAAAAAAGGCCACTTCATTTCTATTGAATGTTTCCTGACACACGACCCCACCCCCGGCGGCCTCTAGCTCTAGGTATGCAGGTCACGCGCACGGCCACCGCCCGGTCGACCGACGCGCGTCACGCGCTTCGTCAATATGAAGTGATAATGAATTATCAGTCATTTAAAACTTAAGGGAAAGTATTAGATCTAGTAGTTAACTTAAGTGAAATTTCTTACCGCACTTTCACCTTGCCTCCCGATTGAGTGCCAACTGTACTTGCAAGCAACCAAATGCCAGAGGTTGGGTCCACCGCATGGATAAGTCGCCTCATCGTTTTATTTTTCTTTTGTCGAACTCGTAGTCGTAGACTTGGATGATGTTCAATATGGCGGAGAAGAAGTCTCTACTATACTCGCGCGATTGCACGCTAGGCAGGCCTCCGGGGAGACATTCCACAACATCGCAAATCTATTTATATTTTTTTTCAAATAATTTTACATTATTTTAATTTTTCAATGTCCAATTTTTTAAAACCCAAAATATAACCCAAAACCTAAATATACGATATAAATATATAGATCTATATTGTCAAAAAGAAGATTTCACCCGGGATCATCGGAATTTATACACACAATAATTGAACTTTGAGAAACCATGGCTCAAAAATGGACTACAAAATATCCACTTTTAAAACAGGGAAAGCTACACGATAAGAAAAATCCCGAACTAAATAAACCGTGTTGTGGAATAGCTCCCCTGTGCAAAATTCCTCGCTATATAGGCAGATACATGTAGCTTGTAAATAGAATGAAACAATGACACTTGACATTGGCTTGCAAATTGAATTTTTCTAAATGCATGGAACTAATACATCTTTTAAACAAATTAATGAGCAATAAGAATAGCACTTATTCAATAATAAATATACTCTTAAAAATATACTTTGAAAATGAAAAAGATTAGATTTGTGAAATCTCCACAGGATGTCCTTTGAAAGCTCGAAAGATTATTTACAATGCGATTGATTTGCCACATTTTCATTCCTTGGTCAGGGTCTATCAATTTTCCTACCATTTTCGGGTTCCAGCACTAATTAGTTTTGCTGTTTTTGATACCCTTTGGATTCCAGGGTTCCCCGGGAATCCCTGAAAAACGACCCTTTCCTATGTTTTGTTTACGCAGATGTTGTACTAACCTCAATGAGACACATCCCGCCGCCCCCCCCCCCCCCGGGTAGGCGCGTAGCTGGGGGGCGATGGGGGCGGCACCACCCCCGAAAGAAGAAAGAAATAAAAAAAAAAAAAAAAAGAAAGTAAAGAAGGCGTGATAAAAGAAGAATGCATGAGAACGTAAGAAGAGCGGGAGTACAAGTACGAGTAACAGTGAAACAGGAACGTCGGAGCGTTCGCCCTTTGGGCGGGAAGGGGGGCCCCCCCCCCCCCCCCCCTAGGGAGCGCGCTCTGTAAGGTGTTTACAGGCATCATTTTTGGCACAAAGCTTGCTTATGGACTATATTTTAAATTTCTAGAAGGATATCCACCCAAACCGATGTTGGGGTCAGGGTGAGGGGAAGGAAGGGGGTGACTCCGTAATGTGCTTTGTAGTATTGTACATTTCATGCAAACTGGGTGAGCCGTTTACGATGGAAAAGAAAAAGACTGAGCTGAAAAGTGAGAAATTTTTATCAGAGACTGGAAGATACAACTGGGTGCTTTTCAGAAAGTGATTTACGCGGATGACGTACAGGCCTCAATGAGACATATCCCCCCGGGAGGTTAACATTCATTAAAAAAAAAAAAAGAATATCAAGTAGATCTACATGAATTTCTTTCATTTGCGTATCCCTTGTGGATTTTGTTTATGTATTCGGGATTTCATAGGATTGGAGTTATATTTTATGGATGGTTATTGTTTTTATTAGGATTAGAATATTATGAGATAATATATCAAAAAAGGTCGAATTTGTTGTTTTCATATTCATATTTTACGTAATATAGTCTATGCAATCTGAATTTGACAAAATGAGACGGTGTTTTGGTGAAGTATTATTTAATTGGAATATTTATTAAGTTAACTCGTGGTAGAAAATAGAGTACTATACATAATAAGAGTTTGACCTCTTTATATATCTTTCTTGAAGAAGTGGTGGCTCTGAAAAGAGCCGTTTGTGTCTGGGAGGTAACCCTCTACCAGTAAGCACTCATAGGAGGCTAGAATCCAGACGGCCTCCCGCCTCGTTCTATCACGGCTGGGATCACCTTGGTTAGATGGTCAATATACCGACTGCAGACGTTTGGGTTGAGTTGTGTTGCGTTGAAAAGGTGGATGCTTTCCTCGAGCTCTTCTATCTTGGATGGTTTCCGGTATCGTTGGATCCACCTCTTCATCTGGCTCCAAACTAGCTCGATAGGATTGAGGTCAGGGCTTTCCGCTGGAGTCTTCCACCAGTTTATGCCGGAGTTTGCCATGGTGGCTTTCGCTATCCTTGACGTATGCTTTGGGTCATTGTCTTGGATAAACCTATGGGAGTCGGGGAACTTGGATTGGATGAACGGCTTCAACGTCTTCTTGAGAATTTCATTCGCGTAGAAATCGCCATCCATCAGCCCGCTGAATACCGCGAAGTCAGACGGACCTCTTCTAGATATTGCCCCCCAAACATGCAATTTGGCTGGGTGCTTAGGTCGCGGTTTGTGTGGCCTCTCCTGGCCAACTCTTCGAAATGCTATCGTCCCATTTTGATGCAGTTGTACAGTGCACTCATCGCTGAAAATTGCGTCGCTGAAGTCATCATCTACTGCATTGTGCTCGTTGAGCAGACTTCGGCAGAACGCGACCCTTGCCTCTCTGTTTTTTTCCCGTACCATCTGTACGTATCTGGATCTGCAGAACACCCACCCGAGCCTCTTTCTCTGCCTTCGGATTGTAGATGTTGATACGTCAACGCCACACAGTTCGTGGAGTATCCGTTGCAGATCTCTCGAACTGAGCTCGTCGTCGTTTTCGTATAATGCGTCTATGAAGTCATTATACGGTTCTAGAAGACTTCTTTTGCGTCGCCTAGGAGCGTCCCCAATTCTGCCTGTTAGTCTGTAACGCCTCAAGAAGCTTCCAATTCCCTCACGAGACACAGTGATGCCGTCTTGTTGAAGTATTCGCTGTATAGTAATTGGCTTCAGGTTGTCTCGTGTCGACAACACGAAGACTCGCTGCCGAGTTTCTATGGACATACGACCCATTTTCTGTTTGGCTTGAGAGAGAAGTTCAGTCGGCCGTATTTATACAGAAGTGAAGGATCAGACAGTTTCCAGAAGGATCAAAGAGTTTTGAGAACCCACCAATCATAGTTACGTGAATTGAAATTGCCTAAATGCAAATTTTTTGTTAACCAATGAAATAATCAATAAAATAACCAATAAAAATAAGGGTTATCACAAAAATTATCCAATTGTAAAGCTTGTGATGCAACCAATAAGAGGTAAGATACTTCGTGACGTAACACCCTGCCCAGGGAACTCCCCGTCATAATTATCATTATACTGCACTGCAGAAGTTGAGTTAGCATGTAACACGCCCATCCGGTGCACCCTCCGTGTGTTGGAAGTCACGCAAAAATGCGCGGACTTACGCAGTGAATATATTGCACATCATCTTATCTTAATTACAATAATGAATGATTTTTCCTTAATCAATATACCATTCATGTACTGTACATGTTGTACAGTTACATGTTTGACTAAATACACTTCATACAATGTATTTCAGGAAAACTCTAATTTCATGTACATGTAACATGTACATGATAAAGCGGTCATAGTACACAACCAGACCGGTAGAGCTATCACATTCCATGCAGCTCCTACAGATCTCCTAAAACTTTTCCTGGAGAATTATTCATTGCGCTCCTGAAATTTTCAGGGGAGGGATTTATTGCACATGGTGCATGAAGTAATTTCTGCTATTTTAGTCAGTTTTATTTATGACCAAACATATTGCATCCTACCAGGGCGAAATCAATTCTCAGGGAAACAAGTTGCAAATTAATATCTACTTGTTTCCACTGGTCATTTTCAATCCAGTATGTACCGTTTTTCAGTGGTCACGTTCTCCTGGTTTAAATATTATGACAAATCAACTTAGATAACTTTGGCATTACTGCTCATAATGAAAAAAAAATCTCAAGATTTTGATCAAATCATGATTTTCAGAAATTTGGGCCATTTACAAATGAATTAATATTCATGAGCGCGGCAAAAACATCTACAGGCTTTTTATAGATCGATTAGACTTCACCTGCTTCTACTTGTTTCTAAATTTTTTCAACACCATACAAAAACCATTAGACTCGATTGTTTTTATTTCAAATGAATCTACTGTGTTTAGATCCATGAAAGGGGATAAGTAAATGTTGGTATTATTAATGTGGGCACTGTCTTTGCCCAGAGTGAAAATCGCATCACTTTGCAACTAAAATATCTCACGATGAAGACCCCATGTAAGGAGACATAAGCCTTATAACATGTATAAGGAGACAAAGAGGGACGTTAATATGGAAGAGATTTGATTAGGAAGAACGTTTTTCTTATTTCTCATTCGACCCAAAATGTTAATTAAACCTTTGAAAGAGACGATAAAAGAGAAATATTACATTCATTCAGAATATACAATTGAGTCATATTTTATTATGACAATTTAGGTTTAGAACTACAATCAGTAACTTCCATAATATTGTGGTATTGAATTCCATGATCACGTAAGGATGTTGGTACTATAATCCATGAAATAGAAAGTTTAATTTCATTTCATAATTTCATCACGGCATTCCATAAATTTACACCCCAGAAACGTTTATGTAGGTTTTGTGGTGGGGGGGGGGGGGGGGGGGGGGGGGGTCGCCGAATACATACTTGGAGCATAGAATATCCATAATAATTAAACACCCTTCTACGTTAAATAGAATGAAAGAAATAAGGTAGAGATAAAGATGAAGACAACTGCAATGGATAGAGCCGCTTCATGAACTGAAATGGGACCTTCTGTCTTCTAGCCAGGCACTCGGCATATAAGAATGGAGAAGGGTAATGATAACATAATGTTATGAATTAACCGCTAGAAGATCAGCAGCTGATAGTTGTAGCTACCCTGGGTAAATGAGAGTTATCATTTTTAATTATTATTATCACAGACTCCCTGCAGTGAGCGAAAAAGAATTTGGAGGTTTGACATCAGGCAATGTATTCCCTAGTATCTGATAGCAATGACATATAGGAGTACATTATGTTTGATGAAATGGATGTGATTAGCACTTCTGCTATCGAATTCCATCCAAGTTGTAGTGAAAAAAAGTTGAAATCAATGGACAAAGTTGAAATCAATGGACCCATGGCATGCATGGAGAAGAAGAATGTTAATGCTCTTAGTCATGAAGAAAGTTGATGTCACAAAAATTTAATGACTAGAATTGTTTGAAGGTATGATAATGGGAGAGTATAAGATATATGTACGTAGCATGCAAGAAATAATGCGAACACGGGATGGGTGGGAGCAGACACCAGACACGGAGCAATGGAAAAAAATACTAGAGATTCACAATGTAGCAGCACCTCGTCATCTGGTATTTTTTAAAATCGTTTTTAGGTAATATTTCTTTGCCAAAGAATCGTTTTGCGGCAGTAGGCACCTTGTTTTGTAAAAATTAAAATGTCTTCCTAAGTATACTTCACATTGTTTATAAACATTAGGTTTTTTCCCACGGGTACGCGTTTTCTGGCACGCGTTCTCCGTGGTGGTCCACGTGCTTTCTTCTCCACGTAATTGTACACTTTCATTTCACTCATGTGGTATAGTGCCTATATTTGAGATCATATTAGAACAGTTGAATAACACAGTTTTGTAACTGAGATTTTTAAATTTCTCCACATAAATACATGTTCCAAATATATATAAATTATTAATGCAGATACATTTTGCATTCTAGATTAAAGCATTACTGTTGCATCAATTCCAAAAAAAGATATCATTTTCATACATCTCTGCAAATTTTGTTGATTTTAGTTATACCTAGGCTAATATTTCTTGACCATTTGAATTGTTTGATGGTTAAGCAATGGTACTGGTACACAAAGTGTTGGTTGCAAATGAATAAAATATGGTGTTGATCAACTGGTGTGTTATTGTTATTATTATTATTATTTCTTTGCCAATCTTTTGATTTTGGAATGTAACATAAACATGTCTTCAGAAACATAAAAACAACATCAATTGTCGCAGGAGCAAACTTTATATTGTCAGGTCTTCCAAGGATCGACAATACCTGTCAATCACAATGCCAGATCCAAGGATATCAGTATACAATATGTGAACATACGATACGTGACGTCATCGGCTGCACTACGGAGTGCCGCATCCAACGTGAATGTACTATCGACGTGCGTGTAACAACATGACGTCATCGCTATAAATCCTATCTAAATGCATGCATGCACTACAGAGTGAACAAAGTCTTAGAGCGATTTCGCAATGCGCGGAAACACAGATACCAGACCATGGATTCTAACAGAACATCCATGCAGATACTGGACAAAGACATCGTGAAATGTGTTTTGTTTCGCGACGGAAGCGATAATTTCCCTTCACGTGACCTAAATATTTGGAGTCGCTGCGTTGACAAAACAACGTCATAGAGCCCCAAAATGATGGCCACCTATATGTAGGTTTACATAGTCAAGTTTCCTTGTTCAACAGTGGCCTCATATAAGATAGGCATATGAGAGTTCGAAAACATTTTAGAGTTCCTAGATTTGAGATTATGAAAAGCACTTCTAAAAAAGGAAGAGAGAGAGAGAGAGAGAACGCTTTATCATTCCCATCAGTAACGTGGCAACGTTAGGCTAATTAAAATCATGTAAAGAAACCTGAATTGAACCACTTTTTTGTGGAAGATACCGTATTTGTGGGGGGGGGGGGGGGGGGCGGTCGCCGAATACATACTTTGAGCATGGAATATCCATAATAATTAAACACCCTTCTACGTTAAATAGAATGAAAGAAATAAGGTAGAGATAAAGATGGAGACAACTGCAATGGATAGAGCCGCTTCATGAACTGAAATGGGACCTTCTGTCTTCTAGCCAGGCACTCGGCATATAAGAATGGAGAAGGGTAATGATAACATAATGTTATGAATTAACCGCTAGAAGATCAGCAGCTGATAGTTGTAGCTACCCTGGGTAAATGAGAGTTATCATTTTTAATTATTATTATCACAGACTCCCTGCAGTGAGCGAAAAAGAATTTGGAGTTTTGACATCAGGCAATGTATTCCCTAGTATCTGATAGCAATGACATATAGGAGTACATTATGTTTGATGAAATGGATGTGATTAGCACTTCTGCTATCGAATTCCATCCAAGTTGTAGTGAAAAAAAGTTGAAATCAATGGACAAAGTTGAAATCAATGGACCCATGGCATGCATGGAGAAGAAGAATGTTAATGCTCTTAGTCATGAAGAAAGTTGATGTCACAAAAATTTAATGACTAGAATTGTTTGAAGGTATGATAATGGGAGAGTATAAGATATATGTACGTAGCATGCAAGAAATAATGCGAACACGGGATGGGTGGGAGCAGACACCAGACACGGAGCAATGGCAAAAAATACTAGAGATTCACAATGTAGCAGCACCTCGTCATCTGGTATTTTTGAAAATCGTTTTTAGGTAATATTTCTTTGCCAAAGAATCGTTTTGCGGCAGTAGGCACCTTGTTTTGTAAAAATTAAAATGTCTTCCTAGGTATACTTCACATTGTTTATAAACATTAGGTTTTTTTCCCACGGGTACGCGTTTTCTGGCACGCGTTCTCCGTGGTGGTCCACGTGCTTTCTTCTCCACGTAATTGTACACTTTCATTTCACTCATGTGGTATAGTGCCTATATTTGAGATCATATTAAAACAGTTGAATAACACAGTTTCGTAACTGAGATTTTTAATTTTCTCCATATAAATATATGTTCCAAATATGTATAAATTATTAATGCAGATACATTTTGCATTCTAGATTAAAGCATTACTGTTGCATCAATTCCAAAAAAGATATAATTTTCATACATCTCTGCAAATTTTGTTAATTTTAGTTATACCTAGGCTAATATTTCTTGACCATTTGAATTGTTTGATGGTTAAGCAATGGTACTGGTACACAAAGTGTTGGTTGCAAATGAAAAAAATATGGTGTTGATCAACTGGTGTGTTATTATTATTATTATTATTATTATTTCTTTGCCAATCTTTTGATTTTGGAATGTAACATAAACATGTCTTCAGAAACATAAAAACAACATCAATTGTCGCAGGAGCAAACTTTTTAATGTCAGGTCTTCCAAGGATCGACAATACCTGTCAATCACAATGCCAGATCCAAGGATATCAGTATACAATATGTGAACATACGATACGTGACGTCATCGTCTGCACTACGGAGTGCCGCATCCAACGTGAATGTACTATCGACGTGCGTGTAACAACATGACGTCATCGCTATAAATCCTATCCAAATGCATGCATGCACTACAGAGTGAACAAAGTCTTAGAGCGATTTCGCAATGCGCGGAAACACAGATACCAGACCATGGATTCTAACAGAACATCCATGCAGATACTGGACAAAGACATCGTGAAATGTGTTTTGTTTCGCGACGGAAGCGATAATTTCCCTTCACGTGACCTAAATATTTGGCGTCGCTGGGTTGACAAAACAACGTCATAGAGCCCCAAATTGATGGCCACCTACATGTAGGTTACATAGTCAAGTCAACAGTGGCCTTATATAAGATAGGCATATGAGAGTTCGAAAACATTTTAGAGTTCCTAGATTTAAGATTATGAAAAGCACTTCTAAAAAAGGAAGAGAGAGAGAGAGAGAGAATGCTTTATCATTCCCATCAGCAACGTTGCAACGTTAGGCTAATTAAAATCATGTAAAGAAACCTGAATTGAACCACTTTGTGTGGAAGATACCGTATTTAGTAAATCGTTCTGCTGATAAAATTCATCCTGAAAGGAAGCTATACGTCCGTTCGGTGAATATAATATTAAACTTAATGTTACCACAGCCTGAAAGAATTAGAATGCGGTTGAGAAAGGGTGATTTAACTACTTAGGCCTACTCTGATTATGTCTACCTGATTATTTCAGAAAAATCCTTTGTCTTGAATGGATGAGACTGACTGAGAATACCAACTTCAGTGCTCAAACTTTCATACCCAGATAAATAACTGTTTAAATGCTATTCAACATAACGCTTTCAATGACATCACCAGTTTCAATCATTTTGGGCTGCAGTATTTCACCATGCTTAATCAATTCACAATGATATTGTTCTTACATGTATGCCTCCGCCCACCGAAGATGGTGCTGGAGGCATTATGTCTTCGGGTCGTCCGTTCGTCCGACTGCCCCCCCCCCCCCCCCCCCCCCCCCCCCCCCCGCCAAGAGAACTCCCCATCATTCTACTGCAGACGTTGAGTTACATGGAGCATGTGCATGTAATACGCCCATATCCGGCGCACCCACCGTGTGATGCATGCTATTAGTCGCGCAAAAATGCGCGGACTTACGCAGTGAATACACTGCACATGTACCATTCATGTATGATTGGGGGGGGGGGGGGGGGGGGGGGGGGGAGGTTGAGGGGGTGTCCGGACACGTAAAAAAAATGAAACCTTCTTTTTTATCTTTGGATTAACCGAAAACCATGCATTGATTTGTGCTAATCATCATCAATATTTGTTCTCTATAATATTGGCTAACATTTTGTGCTGAAACAATAATTGCTTGTGAACTTTTTCAATTGGCTGTTTAAAATCGACTGTCCGGATACACAACCTGTCCGGACACACAACAACTATCTATGTTGTACACGACGTAAGATCAAATACACTTTATACATGTACAAAAACTCGGAAGTGATTTTTTTTTTTTTTTTTTTTTTTTTTTTTTTGGGGGGGGGGGGGGGTTGTACGTGCAGTCCCCCCTACCCCCCCCCAACCTGAATTAAAAAACGTTCCGCGGCTTCTGGAATGTCTGACTCTTTTTTCCTGAACATAATGTTGCATCCTTCCAATGCAAAAATCAATTATCAGGAAAGCAAGTAGAAAATATCTACTGGTTTCTCTTGTCATTTTCAATCCGGTATATCCTTTTTTTTCCATTGATCACGTTCTACTAGTTGACTCATTATCAATTTAGATAACTTTGGCATTATACTACTTAAAATTAAAAAAAAAAATTGTATTTGTAGAACTCGGTTTCAAAAGGTACTACATACATTTTTCATCAAAATTTATTTTTTGGTCTTAATATACTCAGTTTCAGGAGCTCTTTATTCTCTTACTAACAAAAAGCTGAATTTCCAACTAGAACCTGAAAATCAGTTCGGTTTCAAAAGGTATACTGGGGCCATTTCAGTACGGTTTCAAAAGGAACTACATCCATTCCAATAGGAAAATGACCAATCAGAAAGCAGTATTAACTTGACCCTTCTACTGACTCATCATTCTGCATAACAATAGAAGTTGGCTTTTGGCTTTCTGTTGAAATCACCTCGCAAATCTGACGAATATCTTCGGGTGGGTATGTTCAACTTCCCCTGCCCCCTGGTTGGAGAAACCTGAATAGGGGCACTGTCCCTTTGGATTGTGACCCTCCCCCATTATCATCTCCTATCTAAAATATTTCATTCAAACGTAACATTCACAATGACATATAAGAACTTTGTTTGAAAAAGACCATGCACCCTGCGGAATCCTGGCTGGATCTTTAAGTTACGTTAACATTATGTTCCTGGCAGATAATTCAGCCGTTTGCCCGAAACACAATGTATTATGGACTATTTTTCTCTACATCCAATTTTCGCTACTTCATGCAAATTTTGCTGTCTGTCACAGTATTCGCCCCACTGTGCCATCGATGAATGTTTTCTCACATCAAATCTGTCTGAAATGTTCAGTACCGGGCTGTCGTGAACATAGTGTAAACGTAGCATGGTGAGGGGTATCCTCCGACCCCCCCCCCCCCCCCCATGACGTACCTGGCATACTTCGTCGGGGGGAAGGGGGCAAAAATTTTCTGACCAGCCAAAAAAATAAAAAAAATCAAAGGTCCTCGAGATTTTCGGATGCACTTTCCCGTCAATTTTTGTTTTCCACTTCTGAAGTTCTGTATGGAGGGGGGGGGGGGGGGGGGGGGGGGGGGGGGGGACTCTATGCTCATTTTTGTTTTTCTTTCATTTTTATCAAATCATTCATTCTTCTTATCTTCTTTATGTTATTCTTTTATTATGCTATTCTCTATCTCTGTATGTTATTCTCTGTTTCATCCTTCTCCTTTGTCATCTATCATTAATTCATGCTATGCATTCTTTTGGATCCTATCATATACTCATCTTCCTTACATGTATGTTATTCCTTGTTTTATCGTTGTATCTTCATGTCTTTCTGTCATACCTTACGTTACTCTTTGCGTTATTCTGACAATTCCTCTTTCTGTTTTTCTTTCTTATTCTTTCCACCTTTAGTAATGCTTTACTTTGCTTTTTTTAGCCTTTCATTTCCTCTTTCACTCTTAGAAATGTAATTCTTCGTTTTTTCCATCTATTTTCTCATTTTCGTCTGCTACTTTTTGTCATTCTTTCTCTTTGATCCTATTGTTTTCTCTGTCTTCCTTATGTTATTCTTTGTCATACTTCTATCTTCCTGTCTTTCCATCTTTCCCTAGTTACTCTGATTTATTCATTTTATTTTGATTTGTTTTATTATTTTTAATTTCATCTTCAGCTCTCTCTCCATATTCCTGTTGTATCCAATCATTCCTCTTTTGATCTTTCCCTGTCAGGCTACATAGTACATACAGCATAACTCCACACTTTCGCAAAAGCTTGGGACCTGCCTTCAGTCAAAAAAACCCAAAAAACAAAAAACAAAAAAAAACGGCACTCGGGTGTTTCCATAACATGACCCAAATTTTTTCTGACACACCGAACCCCACTTTTCTGACACGCCATTTTCCCATTCACTTTTGTACACAAAGCATTTTCATTATGTGATTGGCCTTTTTAAAATGAATATTCATCTTTGTCTATTTAATATTTCATTGGGTGAGTTGTGTTCAAATTCCATATACGTCATTGGGTTTTATGCTATTGAAGATTCATTAACCCATAGACGAACTGACTGAGGGAATCCAACAAGGCTTCCAGTTTGGCTATGCAATAATCCGCGAAGGGAGCTTGTTTTTTTTTCCCCGTAGTTTTCATCCTTTATTTGCGTTATTCCATAATTTCTTCTTCAATTACAGCTATTCAAACCTTTGTTCGAATAATTCTTACTTAGTGTATATATATTGGCGTTTGATCTTTTGTTTAGTGAAGTACTGACGAGTCTTGGCTGAGCGTTGTGTTTTTTCATGCTATGGTGATATGTACAGCATAACGGATACGGTGTGAAGTTTGAATACGTCAGTGTGTGATCAGGGTGAATTTTCCCTGTTGTTTCTGCTATTATTTTTTTCATTTACACCCTTCTGTCTTCAATGTAAATAACTTTTTCGTGATGTAGCTTCATTTCTTTACGGAAAATTGTGTTTATTTGATTGTATTTTCCATATTTACCCTGCATTTCGCCTAAACCCAATCTGTTTCATTATTTTGTGCTGTGCGCGCGCCATTCTTAGCCCATAGTCTGTACTCTATGTGCCCTAAGCTGCTGGCCTTTCCAAGCTAGACTACATGTGGCTTTGCCCTTTATAAAAACATAAAAAACCTCCCCCATGATAAAGAAAAGACGACCACAAAGCGCATTTCTTCTCTTCAAAATCCCCCCCCCCCAATTTCTTTTCCCTGGCAACGATGTATATTCAAGTCAAAAGTGTTAGTGGATATTCCCACGACAGCACGGGCATTGTATGGAAGTTCCGCTCCACGATGCCTGCACTGTTTCGATCCTCAAAAAAACAACAACACCAAAAACATGAAAGAGGTATACTTCGTGGACAGGATCTCGTCGGGTGGGCTCCAGAAATATACCTCAACAACAATATAACTCAAATAAGAAAAAAATTGAAGAATGAAAACTAACCAGTGAAAAATACACCGGGATTTACGCCAATGGAAGGTATGACAAAACTCTCAGAAATAGTAAAACAAACGCCCTGAAGAGCAAGCTCAAATTCTCTCTAAAAAAAAGAGAAAATTATTTTAAAACGGTTAATCCCATTCTAAAGGCGCAAAGAGAGAGGGAAAAAAATGTGCCTCAGACGCACATAGGAGCAACTCAAACATGCAGAATTATCTTTAAATTATTATTTGAACAGTAACTGTATGAGGAAACAACTGAAAACGTAACAAGTCAGATTCACAATGCCTAGATTCATGTTATGCATTGTAGAGAGGCATGAGTCAATGAAGTTTACAAAACAATTGACAATGAATGAAATGAACTTTGTTATAATTTACGAAGAATACATGAAAGATGAAGAACAACGAAAAATGACGTTGATATCTGGGAATCGTTTCATGAAACTTCAGTAAAATCTTGGTTTTGATTGGTTGAGACGCACTGCGCACTGACTGTCACTATGGTAACTGTCAGAGGCTGGCTTGTAAGAGCTGACAACTTTCATGAAACGGTCCCCAGGGGGGCGTTTCATCAACATTGTTGTCTGACAAGTTGTCAGATCTGACATCTTTCCTTGATTTTGATTGGCTGAGAAGCATAGTTACTATGGCAACTGTCAGATAAAACAGACTTTCTCGGATAAAACGTCCGACAAGTCCTTTCATGAAACGCTCCCCAGGTGTGGGTACAAGGTGTTAATTTCACAACATATTGATTTATGCATGCACATTATTAATTAGATAAGAATGGTTTCTTTGAAGAAAAAAGATTACAATAATAGAAAATTTCCACAAAAACAATTGAAAATGAATGTGAAAAACTGTGTGCTTATCAATGCGTTATTTGCGGTATCTTCTAATAAAAAGAGGATATTCTTTAAATTGAAAAAAAAAAAGGAAGATGAATCACAGTGAATACATGCGCAAATGTGTGGCGAACAGGAAACTCCACACAAAAAACATTTTGAATAGTTCAAACCAGTCATAACTATCCCTTTAATATTTTGTCATGACGATTAACACCGTGAAGATAAGGTAAAAAAATCAAACAGTTTTCAGAATACCGCCCCATTGATATGGACATTTCTCTGAATTGAGTGGATATGTTTTAAAAATCGTCCTGCTCAGATGTCGCGTACATGATCACAGAAGCCGCAGAACGTTTTTTAAGGTGGACCGCATGTACAT
This sequence comes from Echinometra lucunter, assembly GCA_029962745.1. Classification (NCBI taxonomy): domain Eukaryota; kingdom Metazoa; phylum Echinodermata; class Echinoidea; order Camarodonta; family Echinometridae; genus Echinometra; species Echinometra lucunter. The sequence continues at coordinate 39,268 of JAPZVO010000398.1, forward strand.
CCCCCAAAATACACTTCCAGGTTTACTGTACAGATGCCGATGTGTCAACAATATACTAAAAAAAGTGTGGGGGAGCTGCAGCCCACCTCCTCCCCCTTCTCACCCCTCCAACGGTTCCGCGGCCCCTGAATAAGAAATATGTTATTCAGAACTTACATGTAGAAGTACATGTAAATCGTGTGAACAAACAGCAGAAGACAAACGTTTGGAGTCTATCGTAGCCAGACCCAACGGACAAGGACACCCACAAGATTTTAGCCAGCTCACTCGGTATCACGGAAGGTAATGGGTGAGCTGTGAGCGCCAAGATTGGCAGCCTAGCTTAGCCGGGGTAATATTGGGAGCGCCTTGAGCACCTTACTAGGTGGGTATGTGCGCTATATAAATATCTAATATTATTATTATTATTATCATTAAGAGCGAGAGGTCAAGCTTTCGCAGAGTGCAAAGGAAGCAGTAAATCACTGTTTTAAGGTAAATTTTAAGTCACCAAAAGTTACCAAAATAATTGGGTGAAAAACATCACTGAACTTTATTCAAGAACCACGGTATACCTGTTAGAACCAAATACACGTTCGATGATTAAACTCTGAGTTTTTGCAGATTGCTCTGTTCCTTGAAGGACGGAAGGCCACGTGCACAGGCGGGGGGGGGGGGGGGGGGGGGGGGGACATAGTTCACGAAAATATAAATTTTCTAAAGAAGACAATTTCATTCCATAATTTCTCACATTTACCAAAAATTATTCTGATGTAATTGATGGGCGTAAAAAAGAAGACTAGAATTACGAAGGATTCCCGAAATATCGCGATCGCAAAATCCGATATCGTATATCGCATCGCGCAAGACCTGAAAACATTATACCAAAATAACAGACCTAACTTCACGCACGCCAGTTTAAAAATGATTCATACAAAATAGAGATCCATAAAAGTTAATAATTGGATAATTAAAAAGGCAAAATGCCATAGAATCATTTGATATCAAATTTCACTTAAAATTTAGATGACATCAAATCTCGAAAAGAGCCATTCTAGACCATTGTCATTGTCGGCAGGTTCAGTTGTTTTTTTTTTCAGAACGGACGCAAAACGATGGAACATTTGCCGATTTATCACTAATTATTTCACAATTGCTTCCAAATTTTTGAAGAGAGATTTTCATGCAGGGTAATTTCAGGTTGCTCTTTCCGTTGTTGCCAACAGATTTTCACAATCTTTTCTAGTTTTTGAGATATGGCCCTGTGCGCGAAGTTAGGACGTGCGCGAAGTTAAGTTCATACGACCATATATCATACCAGCAACTACTAGTAAATCTTTTCGAATATTCCCGAGAGATGGCAGCATTACGAGTTTATCAAACAGACACGGGAGGACAGGAATGCCGACAACCTAACGGTGAGGTATTTTGCGCTATTATGCGGCGATACGCGCAAGGAAATCGGTCCGTGATTTTGCCCGATTTCTCGCGTAACCGCGCATTCTACTGCGTATTTTAAGAGAGGTTTATCGCGAACACGACTGTATAAATGTACAGCTGGTATGTTTGAAATAACTCCCCCTGCCCCCCAAAACAAAACAAAATAAAACTAAACAAAAACAAAAACAAATACAAAACCAAACAAGCAACAACAAACAAACACAAAAACCAAAACTTATATAAGCCTACTGTATTTTAGAGGTTACCAGTTAAGGATTTTGAAGAAAATAGAGCTTAAAATCACAGAAGACAACAACGTCCAGAAAAAAACGTCTGTTAAATTCCTTAAAACGCCTTAATTCATGCGCTTATGGGTGTACATTATATTCTGGCCTACCTCATCGGTTACAGAGTTGTGCAAATTTTTAATGAAGTTTTTGGTAAGTGTAATATAGTCTTAAAAGACAATATACATGTAATAAGAGTACCTTATAGGGTTAATGGAGGACAGTAGAATGACAACCATAAGACCGACAGCCCAGGAGAACAACAAAGTTGGTCTTGTAATCAAACCCTCCAAAAATTCAACAGAAGATCCTCATGGAGGATATATAAGTCTATCTCATGGGCTTTAGGTATCCTTGGGAGCGTTTCATGAAGTGTCTTGTCAGTGATTTTTAGTTTTTTACTGACAAATTTGCTCTCAGCCAATCAGATGCAAGGATCTCAGTAGCTTATAACAGTTGTCACTTACTCGTCAGTAAAAACCACTGACAAGACACTTCACGAAACGCTCCCCCGAACTCTTAGGTACTTTTAGAAGGTCTGCCAATGAACATCGTCAGTGTAGTACACGCTGTCTGACTTGTGGGCTGTAGCCAAGTAAACTTTGCAATTTCATTACCCCACAGCTACAGAGGTGCTGTTAATCACCCTTCCCTGTGCCCCTGCACCTTTACAGCATGTTTCTCATTAATAAATTATTACTAGATTTTTTCCCCTTAACATATTCATTATTAACTTTAAGGATATGCGCAGGCTGCTGTCATCACCAAACGGGGTACTCTCTACCCGGATTATAATTTGTGGAGATATTACTCTCTCTTGCTTCCGTCTGTGATTTATGTCATCAGAAAAGACAAGCGTAATAACCCTGCAGTAAAATATAGATGGGGAAGGGAGTTGAGATGGCTGACATGGCCTCCAGTATGTGGGACTGACACTTGGGAACAAGGGGCTGACGCACATTAAAGTGTGTGGGACTGACACCTTTCGTGGCTGACATTCTTCCAGTGCTGTGAGGCTGTGGTAATA
>JAPZVO010000399.1:0-41948 GCA_029962745.1 Echinometra lucunter
TTTGATACTTCTATTGGGGTTATAATCTCCTTTCCTGCATAATTTTATTTGGAATGTTGTAGATTCTACCCCACTATAAAAAATGGGGAATATTGTTTATAATGATGAGCTATACCTGATAGGTGTTAGTGATTTTTCTGTGAATTTGCATAATAGTGTATGTTTCTAGATCTTCATTTTGTGCCACTTTTTAACCTTTGAAAATTAATCCTAGATGTGATTTCATGAATTGTATATGTTGCATACATGTCTTCCAGTTATTAGAAGTAACAATGATAAGCACATTTTAAATGGAATATACTGATTAACTCATGTGAAAAGTAATAATAAAATTCTGTTCATTGTATTCCATATGTATAAAAGTTATATACGTTTTTATTCTGAAGGAATGAGATTTGACTTTTAGCTGTAAGTAAAGATAGTGTCTTATCAATGATGAAATTCATAAGTTCATATTTTACTCAGACAAATCATACATAACACACGTTTATGCTCTGCATGTATATAGTAATGATGTGTGGATAATTATTTGAATCCTTAATTGCTGAATTTTCATCACTTTGAAGTATCTCTGGCTTCTGGGATGAAATAGCAACCTAGAATTTGATTTGAAAGGTATTTATGATGGGTACATGAAAAGGAGAAAAACCCATATCTTTGCTATGAATATGAAGTGTCGACTTCCTGCACTTTTTACCTTTTATCAAGGGTAGCAAAGATTCTGAGCACATGTCAGTGAGAAAATCAAAGTCATTTGAAATTTAAGCGGATAATAATCATGTACTTGTTATGACTATTAAGACAAAAATGTGGGTTTTTTGTTGTTTTTTTTTGTTTATAGTCCATTTTTAATTGTAAAATTCCGTTCATGTGAGAGTTATTATGAAGATATATATATATATATATATCAATGTATATCAGATCTTTGTGTCTTTGCTTCATCATACACCCCCAAACACACACACACACACACGCACACGTGTGTGTGTGAGGCTTGGTGCGGGTGTGTGTACGTGTATGTATATATATATATATATATATATATATATATATACTCATACACATACACACACGCACACGAATATACTAAATTGATTAATGAAAGCATATAAACAATATTTACTGAACAATATTTATTGAAATGACATGATATAGAGGCAGTACTGAAAGGAAGAACCCAAGCAATACATCCACATCGTGATGTATTGATATTGAAACAAAATTATGTGATACATGTAAGGATTCGTCGTAAGTTCGTGATTTTCTAAAAGTGGGGTTTGGAGATACTTTCTAGTCTGTATTTCTCACAATTGTATTTACATGAAAGTTCCTGAAGTTAGCATTTATTTTGTCAAATTCCATTCATTATCTGTATGTGTGTATACCTTTACTTATCACTACTAAGTCATGTACAAGTATTAATGCTCATAATGAAATACTGAAACTTATTATTGTTTTGTGTACTTTAATATTCATGTCTACATATCCTTTTTTCTCTGCAATGGGAAAAAGTGCCTTATTTTTGTTGAAATATAGGGATTAAGATTCCAGGAAGTTTTAGTAGAAATATAGTACTCATTTACACATAATAGTTCAGGTACCAAGCATGCTTATGTACTACTAGTATATCTGAAGTGCCTTTGCAAATTAGCAGTTATCGCAAGTTTAAAAAAAAAAATAAAGAAACATTCAATGCTTTTACATGTATTACTAAGCTGCTTATTTGTCTGTGTTCGTGTTATGATGTATGAACAACTGTTCATAATATTATCCGCAAAACTGAAAAAAGGGAAAAATCTGGAATAATTTGAAGCACCGTAATAAATATAACACGTCTTTCCTGTTTAAGTTTTTTTTGTCAGTGCTGTTGTTTGTAATCGTCGTTTTATATAGCCTACATGTTTTTCAAAAGAAAATTTAGAGAACAATGACTACGTAGATGCATAACTTTTGATAATTACGGTCCAAAACATTTTCTTCTGTAAGAAGTATCAATAAATGTTGACTGAAACTAAAAAAAGTCTTTATTCTAATATAATAATGATGAAATACTGGAAATCCACCGCTTCAGGTGTTCATTTCAAGTGCTTCATTACACATTACCCCAGCTTATAGGCTATTTCAGTGCGCACAGCATCAGGGAATGTTTGTTTTGTTTTGTTTTGTTTTTTTGTTTTTTCCAAAAAGACACTTGAACCGTAACATATATAGTATTAGTTTTCATATCCTGTTGCAAGGAATAAAATGATATAAGGAACTCTTAAACATTCCGGGTCAGATTAACCCGGAAAAGCATCCGTTTGGGACACACTCCATTCAGGTCAAAATATGACCTGCAATAGGGTCATGAAGACTTGCTTCTGGGTCACATCTGAACTTACTATTGGTCATGTTTCACGCGGTATTGAGTAGGGCCCCAACAGATTCTTTTCCGGGTCAACATGATCATGGCGCAATGTAAGAATTTTAAACCACCATTGACCATTTCACGTGGTCACTATTGTTACACTTTGGCATCTAAAAAAATGATAACTTGACCAAATCAGTCCGGGTAACTGAAAGTATCATCAAATTACCATGGGTTCTATGGAACTTTTTACAAGGGGTTTAAGAACAGAGTCGCTTTTAAGAAAATTGATCACCGTTTAGTTTTTAAGTTGGTAGTTTAGAACTGAAAAAAGGATAGCTGTGAGAGCGAAAGAGAATACATGTATGTGGAAACGAGAGGAAATATACCATGCAGAGGCAGTGTGTCTGATAGAGAATGAGAGAAAAGAGGAAAGAAGGCGGGGAGGGAGGAGAGGTGGAAAGAGAGTGGACAAAAAGAAAGAGAGAGGATGGAGATAAATAGGATAGAGATAATCATGACGCGTATATTATGAAAGCACAGGAAATCGTTCATCAGACGGGAGAAATTTACCGCTTTTTCAACGTAAGAATGAATCACAAACATCTCCACTCATGTTAGATAATTATAATAAGAATGTAATGTATGAATATTGCAATGGGTGATCGCAAAGGATTAGAAAAATAGGACAGAAAATTTGTGTGTGTGGGGGGGGGGGGGGGGGGAGTCGCGTGGTAGATTCCATCCCACATCCATCCCAAACGTAGGAAGTGTAATGTCTCTCATTAATAGACCATTTTGAAATAGTATTCAAATCTTTTAATCTGACACCTTTTAGTCGGTTGGACAATTTACAAACCTAGAAAAGTTCTTTCCGTTGAAGTTTTTTCATTGATTTAGGTTCCTATGTAGTTTATGAACATTTTCAGCTTGGTTGCCTAAACAGCAACCTTGAGCAATTTGCATAATTTGCATAAATCTGTATGGATACAGGATGTGCCACCCAAGATGACTTACACAGAATATGAAAATTGAACTACGTACTAATTTTGTGTGTGCGGTGATCACTGGTGATACGGAACTTTAATAGCGTTTGTCAATCTTGTGAATTCAACCTTTGATGAAACGAAACGGGGTACACTGATGTGTGATACATCCATAAAATAGGGGTTTTGTAGGGATGTAGAATAGAGTTTAAACATATTTTGGCAATCACAGGTCAGGGTTTAATACTGAAAATCAAGAAAATGACAACTTCGTTATCTAAATGATTGAAAACTTGGTCTTACATTCATTAAGAATGGTACTAACAGCGGTATATATATTCTTCGTTTAGGCCCATCTTTAAAAAAAAAAGTTTACTGCAGCCATATTCTGGTCGGAATTAAGTAGTGTTCGAGCACAGAATCACACATCAGTGGTTGAAAATATTTGGGCTCTATAGCATTTTAACAAAATACAAAGTCTTATAATCAAATAGATACATAATGTACATCATTCTGCAACAATCGTATCATATTTTTTTTTTAAAAAGGAAAACATCTTTTTGAAATGTACAATGGAATTGGAAACATACTTGTCTTGTTAGGGTGTTTAAATAACGTTGATTTAATCCATACGGCTAACATTACACGAAGAGGTACCCCCAAAGGAACTAAAACAATACAAGAAGGCTGCCAACTTGCTTGCGCACAATTAATACCGGTTCATTAGGAGCAGGCCTACTCTCATTCTAGGTGCAAAAAAGTACACTCATAGTTGTTTACAGATACCAGGTTGATATCAACATGATTGTTAGTACAAAAACGTGATTTTTAATAAAAAATAACACTGAAATGATTTCCATGTCCTACAAACCCCTAATTGGATGTGCATCCATATCTGATTGTGTGTATTAAGGTTGTTTCGTTTCATCAGAGGTTGAATTCACAAGACTGACAACGCTATTAAAGTTCCGTATCACCCGCACATACACAATTGGCACGTAGTTCAGTTTGAACGTTCTGTGTGAGTTGTCTTTGCGCTGTAAAACCTATACGCATACAGATTTATGCAAATTATGCAAATAGCTAAAGGTTGCTGTTTGGGCAACCAAGCTGAAAATGTTCATAAACTACATAGGATCCTAAATCAATGAAAAAAAAACTTCAATGGAAAGAACTTGTCTAGGTTACACTGTAAGCTAAATAGGACTTTCAAACCGACTATTTTGCCTTTTTAGAATCTATTTGGCCCCCTTGAATAGAGGGGCTTCCTTTACAATTACTCCAAGATATAACTTTGTCATATGCCCCTCTGCTCCTTTTCTGGAGCTTATGCAAGTGAAATCACTCTTTTCAAAGTGGGGATCCTTCTATCTGAATACCCTCTATCCCTCCTTAAGCTTTTGCGCTGAGATTTCTTTGTGCGACTGTGTGGTTTTCTAATTGTTCTTGATTGTTATGATATAGTATAATGATGGATTTTTATTCTTCTGAAAAAAGTTGCCCCTCCCCTGACACTGCCCAGCTGTCTAGTTATGTGTGTGTGTGTGTGTGTGTGTGTGTGTGTGTGTAATTGAAATTCACTGGTATGGAAGAAGAAGATCTCTGTACTTTGCCATTTTGTTAATATTTTAAAACCTTTTCAACACTCTCAAAACAAATTAGTTTTTTTTTTTTAATGACTAGACGAAAGGGCCAGCTGAGTGCAACTATATTTTAGTCTTTTTGACCATTTCCTAGTTATTTATTTTTTTTTTACCATTTTCTAGTCGTATTTGACTAGAACACAGTCGTTTCTGAATAAGATTTATGACTAAACATATTCGTTGCACCCAGCTGATCCTTAATCGAGATGTAAAACCCTTATTTTACGGATCTTGTTATTCGAATAATATCATGTCAAGTACAGAAGCTTTGATATGTTCATGATAATCCCAAATTGTGGAGATTTTATCAATAAATTTGATTAGATTTGATTTGATTTTCTTGTTTTTAAATTTACCACAAGGGGCTGATCTGTCACAAATACTATTTGCAGATCCCGGCTTCTTTGAAAGGGGAAGGAAAAAGAGAGCAGTCGGGGGGGGGGCTCTAACAATCATTAATGCAGAAATTAATAAGTATAAGGGGCATACGAAAGAAGGAAGAGAATCTCAAGGTTTACTTGATACATGTTTATACATTGTAAATACATCACAAAAATCCCATGGAAGTCTAAACGGACCAACCACAAGTTTTAGAGATATTGCAATATTACAACATTAGCAGTGGGAGATGTGGGCTAGTTGAGGGCATAGCCCATATTCAAATGTAGACAGATAAGTTTTGCCGAAGGGCTCTGGGTGTGAAGTATAACGTGGGACTGAAGTTTGGTAGAGAAGCAAGTTAACTCAGGTGAAAATACGTGCAGCATGCATGAGAAAGAGTTAAAGATTATATTAATTATATCAGCAAAAGCTATCGAGGTAGAAAATAGAGTTTAAAAGGGTTGCATGTCGCCTATACTGCGATTGAATAATAATAACATTCTGGATTTATATATAAGCGATTTAAAGTCAAATTATTACCCCACTCATCGGATTCAGGCTTGCCAGCACACGAAGTATTATGTATGCATCTTCTCCACTCCCTGGGGATCATTCCAGCCAGACATCTTTTACAGATGCTCCCAATGCTAAACAAACCACAATGGCTTTCGCATCCTCTCCGGTATCCACTTAACACCTGCGTGGAGAGTGGCAAATGTAGATGCATATCTTGTCGAAGGACATTAGAGCCACGGTGAGACTCGAACTCAGATGGCGAGATCCACAGCCCGGTGACGTATCTACTAGACCACGACACCTCTACCTAGCACCCAAGAAATGCGTCAAGGCATGATGGACTCTCTCGATTATCTTCAGTCAGTTGGACTTTGTATTACTCTCCCATCATTATCAAGTTGGGTGTGGCTCGTTATTCCGAAGGTTAGTTATGATCTGTACGTTCGTTTTTCCTCGAGGTTCATTATTCCGAACACAAGAATTTCATATACCTGGAGGTTCATTTATCCGAAAATGAATACGGTTCGTTTATCCGATCTTTCTGCATTAACCGAAGGTTCATTGTTCCGACGGTTCGTTATTCCAAAGATTCGTCTTTCCGAAAATTAAGTAGGGTCCGATATACTGAAGGTTCACTATTCCGAAAATGAAATAATCCGAAAAAGAAATAGAGTTCGTTAATGAACCTTTTTTTCATTTTCGGATTAACGACCATTTTCATTTTGAGGAAGCGCTGTGGCTCAGTGGTAGAGCAGTTTCTCGTAGCCGGGAGTACCCGGGTTCGAAACCAAGAGGATGCGCTTATGCCCTTTGGTAAGGTATTAATCCCCATTAGGACTTAAAGCCGTTGGTCCCCAGGTTGCTTACTAACAAACACACACATACTCTTAGCAGTCATGTAAAATAACCAGCCATTTAACACCATTTTCGGTCTTACGTACCCCATTTTATTTTCGGACTAACGAACCTTATTTCATTTTCGGAGGATCAAACCTTCGGAATAATGGACCGTATAGGAATAACGAACCTTCGCAATAACGGACAGTAGGATGATGAACCTTCGGAATAACGAATCTTTGGGAGTATGCGAACCTTCGGAATGTTCATTTTGAGTTTCTTTAAATTGGTTTACAAGTATCGATCTTTGGAATACTTATTGGCAAAACTAAAGCAGGTTTTGACATTGTTCTTATATTTAATTATGAGTGGAGATGTTTGTGACTCGACTCAGTGTGTCGCTCTAATTCTTACGTTGAAAAGGCGGTAAATTTCTCCCGATGTACGATTTCCTGTTCTTTCGTAGTCCTGTCTCCATCATTTCTCTCTTTTTCTCCAAGCTTCTTCCAGCTCTCCTCGCCTCACCCCCTTCTTCTTCTTCCCCCGTCTTTTCTCTCATTCACACACACACACACACCCACATACATTCCCTCTACATGGTATATTTCTCTTCCTTCCTCTATTCCCATTGTCCTGTTGACTATTAATTTTCAGTTTTTATTCATTTAATATAATCTCCTGTATGCTCATACCAATTCAGTTGTAGTTATAACATGAATTATCAACAACGTGCTGTTCTCATTTCATTCATGTTATACCGAGAGTTTAAAAAAACAAAAACAAAAACACGATACACTTTTAAAACGGCCCCCAAATAAGAAAAATTATCGATTTTTTTTTTCGGATACACACACACACACACACACACACACACATATATATATATATATATATATATGAATAGCTGAAGGTCTCTCCTATCATATGACACACACAAAAAATCCAAAAATATTTCACGCTTGGGTGAGCACTGCCTAGTTATGTAAAGGACGTGAAAATTAGGTTGCGCAGGAATTCAATATCCATTTTGGCTGAGAAGTTCTCGAGCTTAGAAATTGCTTGTGGTATGATGAGTTTATGATAGATTATGATGGATATGGGTTTGTGCGGTATATGACATCGTGTTATGTAACCAAAATTTTATGCATCATTGATCATAATTTGACTGTGGAAGTTTTAAAAGCATTACCCACTGTTTATCTGTGGTAATTGACAGTGAATGATTAGGGGTGTGATTTTTTAATTTTAATTTTTTTTTATGGGGGGCATTTTAAAAGTGACACTCGGTATAATTCGATTTTAAACATTCTTTTCAACTATTATGTCTTCTTTTTTAATACCATGCATTTTCCAGTGATTTTGAATATGTCCTGGCCTATTGTATCTTTTCTCCTTTATTGTGAAAGTTCAATCTGCCTAAAAAATGTTTTAAAAATTCCCTCTCCGTCTTGCTATATACATCTATCTTTATTTCATCACTGAACTACCAACTTAAAACTGGACAGTGATCAGTTTCTTAAAATTGACTCTGTTCTCCCATTATACCCCCTGGAAAAAGTTCCATAGAACCCATATTTTGATACTTTCAGTTTGCCTAATTTGGTCAAATTATGTTTTATATTTTCTTTTTAACAAGGTATGCCAAAGTGTAAAACTATTACTGTCAAGACCACGTGATATGCTTAATGCTGGTTTGAAATTCTTTCATTGTGCAAAACATTCCTTATATTTATTTCGTCCCCTAGTGTATAAAAATTGATACTATTTTTTCGGCTCAAGTGTCTTATTGGAAAGACAATTTATAGTCAAAAGTAGTTTGCCACTCTTCATCTAGGTACAAAATCGGTACCGGTAGAAAGAAATTCCCTGATGATATGCGCACTGAAATAACCTAGAGTATAAGCTGGGATAATGTGTATTGGAACACTTCAAATGATCACCCGATGCGGTGGATTTAAATGCTATGAAATATTCAATATTATATCAGTATTAGAATAAGACTTTTATACCTTTAGTCAACATTTATTAATATTTCTTTAACGGAGGAAAAATACTTTGGACCTTGATTATCAAAAGCTATTTATGTAGTCACCGCTCTCTTATTTTCCTTTGAAATAAATATATATAAAACGTGACGACGATTACAAACAACAGCACTGTCAAATACTTAACAGGAAAGACGTGTTATATTTATTACGTTGCTTCCAGTTATTACAGTTTTTTTTCCAATTTTGGGAAGTATATTATGAACAGAGCCTTACACTATTCAGTATAAACAGTTGTGCACGGGCACATTATAATACGAGTACATACGAATAAGGAGCTCAGTAATACATGCAAAAGTATGAGTACGGTAATATAGAAATTTGGCAAAGAATGTTTCCGTCAGTATGTTTACCTGCGATAACTGCGTATTTGCAAAGTTACTTCAGATACTAGTAGTACATAAGAATCCTTGGTACCCGGTATACTATATGTAAATGAGTACTTTTTCTACTAAAAACTTCCTGAGATCTTAATACCTACATGTAAAGTAATTTTGAACAAAATTAAGGCATTTATTTCCATTTCAGTAAAGAAAAATGTATGTAGGCATTAATATAGAAGTAAACACATAATAAAAACTTTCAGTATTTCATTGATACTCATACACGACATAATACTTTCTTTAGTACCGACAGGTTAAGATACACACACATACACACGCCCATATATATATATATATATATATATATATATGTATATATATATATATATATATATAAAATGAATAAAAATGGACAAGCGCAAAAAACTTCAGGAACTTTCCTGAAAATACACTATTGCGAGAAATGTAGACTAAACAGTATCTCCTATAACCCCACTTTCAGAAAATCATGAACTTACAAGTGATCATTTCATATCACATAATTTGTTCTAATATTTAAAAAAATACAACATAATGTGGATAATACCTGATGTATTGCTTGCTTACTTCCCTTACAATGCTGCACCTTTATGACATCATTTCAAATTATTGCTCTGCTATTTCGTTTGACTGCATTTGCCCAGTCTTTTTTATCTTATTGCTTCATTAGTTTCTGTATAATGTTTAACCCTGCCACTGCAAATAGTAACACCAGAAAATATTGTTAATATACTGTCACTGATCAATGTAGTATATCAAGGGTCTAGTGCAACAAAGGGCTTTCTGCATTTTTGGCAGTTTTGATAAATCTTGAAATAAGGATTTGTTGCACCGACACACTGCAGTTAAAAGCAGTTGGCCATATCTATGTTGGGTGATAACCAGTTGTAGCAAAGTTTGCTGTAGAAACCATTGTTACCGATGGGTCCCTGGTCTCTACTGGATCATTTCAATTTCGAATTCTCATTCAAATAAAAAATACAGATAGCCCTTTGTTGCACTAAACCCTCGATATGAGAGTCTACCAGGGATAGTCCTCCCTCCCCCCCCCCCCCCCCCCGGTAGACCAACCTGGGTCAACTAGGGAACTTTTACATTTTACGTATGTATATTAGTAGCACTATTGTACACACGTCCAGAAACATTTGGTAGTAAACATTGTATAAGCTGCAACCTCATTGTCTTCTTTGCATCCATACATTCTTTGTTGTGGCTTTGATTCATATATTAAAGCAATATTTAAAACATAATTATTGAGCTGCTTCAAACATCTAATTCACAGTTTCTGGATGTATGTACAATAATGCTACTAATACTGGGTATATAAAAAAAAAAAAATACAAGTATCCTACCCCTACTCCGGGTAGACGCTCATGTAGGTATTTACATTGTTGCTTTATGTCAAGCAATTTTTGTCAATCCCAAACAACCTGTATCTAATGGACGAATATATATATATATATATATATATATATATATATATATACCCATACATATATACACATATGTATATATATGGACTATAGACAGATAAAATATCTTTTTAAAAAAATATTCATAACAAGTACATGATTATCATTTGCCCTAAATTCAAATGACTTTGATTTTCTCATTGATATACATGTGCTCAATACCTTTGCTACCTGTGATAAAAGGTAAAAATTGCAGGAAGTCTAATTCTCCTTTTTCACAAATTGTAATTGCCAATCACGGACACGTTACAAATCTAATTCTAAGTTGCTATTTACAATAATCACAGATTATTCATTTCATCCAAGAGATACTTTGAAGTAATAAAAATCAGCAATTAAGGATACAAATAATTATTCATTCATCATATACATGAAAGCATAAACGTTTGTTATTTATGATTTTTCAGAGTAAAATATTAACTTGTGAATATTCCATAGTGCATATATATTCATCATTGATTAGATCTTTACATTCAGCTAAAATCACACAATTTATGAAATCACATCCAGGATTAATTTTCAGAGGGCAAAAAGTGACCTAAAATGAAGACCTAGACATCTACACTGTTCAAAATCACTGACACCAATCATCTACATTATTAACATTATTCCCCATTGTTCATAGTGGGGTCGAATCTAAAAATTTCCAAATAAAAGCAGCAAAAGAGATTACTACCCTGACAGAAGTAACATGATGAAATACAGTCCCACTGAGAACCTACTAGGATATCTAGGGAAACAGTTTGCACAACAAACCTTTTGCAGTGGTATGTGACTGAAATGCCACTTTTATGGAAACAACTTTCGGAATTAAAGTCAGACATCTTCCCATCTTATTGTGATTATGATAAATATTTTACATTTACATCCTTGGCTTTAAAGTAAGAGAAGTATGAATTTTCAGTGCAATTTGCACATTCTGATTTAAAGGTAGCTGCCTGCAATTCATGCGACAAATGCTTTAACTTTTTTTCAAAATTTCATTTCATTTCATTTATTTCCATCTTCAACTCTGAATGAAATACATATTTCAAAAGTAATTACATCAACTTATAAATGCACACAATAAAAATCATTTTCAAACTCTCGTTGAAAGTGGAAGAAAAATGATTAAAAGCCAAGTTTGTATTTGCAAACCCCTTAAAAAGAAGAAAACACAAATCATTTATACAATTTACAATAATGAATAGTTCATTCACAACAACATCAAAACATATACATCTGCATCAGACCAATAATAGTTTTAAACAATAACATAAACATGTGTGAAATTCAGATAATATGTAACATCATGAAAACAGGGCAATATGCCTTTGCCTGAATACATTTTCTCAATAATCATCCAGGTAAATACTTAGGACTGTTGCATTAGACACATAGCTACATTTTGAAGAAGTCCCAAAAGAGTACTGGAATTTCAAGTAAGTTTTAGAAAGAGTTGAATGTTTGAATTTACTGTAATATCATTTGATATATGATGTTACAAAAATATCATTATATAATGTCATATTTGCTGGAGACTGTTTAGTGAAAATAAGACTGAAAGAAATCATTTATCAGAATACACAAACTTTTGCAAAAACAAAAGATATTGTGGAAATGAAATCAACAGAAAATTCTGTAATAATAAAAAATTATACAAATATTGTATGTGTCAGAATTCAATGAAATGAAAAGTGTGAAAAAAAATCAGAATTTCCTGAGTAATGATTCATTACATTAAACCCCCAAGGTGAAGTTTAATTTCTCGATAAGGAAATTTTAAACATGCTTCAAACAACATTGAGATTATATGATCTCATTTGGTACTTGCTGAGTCATCCCTCTCAATAATGCTGAGATTGTCTTCCAAGGCAAAAGATAATGAAATTGTTACCAGCTGAAGGAAACATAGATTAGAAGTATGATCCATCGTTTGTATGTGATAGATAATGCTACAAAAGCAAACAGTTAAAATGAACACTCATAAACCAATACCGTATTTCACATGATCTTATGTGAAGTCATTTTGCAGCTTTCAAATGTTGGAATGTGTTTCAGCACATTGAGTTCAAGGTGCCATTTAATATTTGAAATTCAAAAAGTTCCAATATACATAGAAGTAGCAAATTACACTTGTGACAAATTTCTCATCTGACAAGCACTGAAATGCACGATACTCACATTTCAGGAAAACTTTATGAATCATGCGCATTAGAGCTTTCCCTTTCAATATATTCAGGGAGGGACACCCTTGCCTCCCTAGAGCAGAAAGGAATGTCTCCTTCATCACGGTATCGTACACCATATGCCACCGGTCCCGAGAACGAAAAGCCAAGAAAGAATGTAACCGGTTCCCTGCTTGGCAAGCCTTGGATTGGGAGAGACAGACGAATTTTCATAGGCTGTCCTTGTGGGTTGTAGATCAGATACTGCTTGTTATCTAGAACACCTTCAAGACTAGACAAGAGTCTCTTCACTTCTTGTTCCTTCCACACAGCATGGGTAATCTTCCCAATCTTACTTTTGTGGATCAGCCTAAACCTGTCCTGCTTGCCAAGGTAAAAGTCAGTGGCTGCTTTGAGCGGGTACACATTTTGACGTACTCTTGACCTCTTGTGGCTCATGGAAGGAACATCAAGATTGTGTACAGGATTGTACTTCTTCCTCCATCTCTGTTCCAGTTCTTTTATGGTGTCTTTGATTTGAGGAATATTGGACCTTTTCAAAGTCCTATCAGGCCAATTCAATATCATCTCAAAGAAAAGGCCATAGAAACCATCAGTTTCTTCTTCAAGCTCTTTCAAGATTTGCACCAAGTGTCTTGTTTCATCTTCATCGAAGTGCTCTTCAGAGCACACACCAAGAGCAAATGACACCAAAACCAATGATTTCACATCAAAGAGATAGGGCTGTGACTCAACGTTTCTCTTCAGCAGGATTTGAATATGCTTTAGATTGTCTACTTTTCTTGTTGAAGCCATTTCAAAGATGCATCGATAGCCATCACTTATCCACCTCGTCACCTCAGCACGCCGCACTGCATTTGCAGTCTTCGGCTCTAGCTGGTGCAAAGGCAAGGTTCTGGATTTCAGACCAAAGTACTGGTTTCTGCTGGAATAGATTTTCTCAAGCTTTCTTTCAATGATTCTGTTCTGTGTAGTATGAAACCGTTGCCAAGCACATTGTGCCATGAAGTCAGTGACACAACCCAACACAGTCTCTACTCTCTCAACAAGACTCTTCAGAACACTGTGATAATCCTGCAGGGCATGGGAAATCAACTCATCAGGAATGAAATCTGTTGTAAGGTACCTCCTCATCTTGTCAAGCCCTTCTTTATCACAACTGAATGGTTCAACTCTCTTCTGAATAACACCTAAGAACTTGAAAATGGTGATGATCTCACCAAGAAATCCCCCATTGTTATGATCAGCTTCTCCTTCATTTGCTGACTGAGAGTTCTTAAATGCAGAACAGGCATCTTCAAATATCTTCAGCATTGAATTTGTGTCTTCATCTGACAGAGGTTCTTGATTTTGTGTCTGATCAAAGTCTGCCATCTTTTCCCGAAGAATGATTCCCTTGGTATCCCAAAGATAGGAATTCTTACCTCGCACCAGATCCAGAGCAATATCAATTGAATTCTCTGCCTGGTCATAATCATGATCATATATACTGTGTAACCTGGCCTTCTGCTGCGCAATGATAGGGTCTTCAAATTTCCGAATCCCAACTTCAAGGATGGTAAATGCCTTTGACTTGTCTTCTTTGTACACATCTTCAATCAAGGGTGAGAAATTCTCAATCTCATCCTCGTGCTCTTTCTTCATCCTACGAACCATCATGTTTCGACAGGTCTTCTTGATGTATTCTTTACTGTGAGACTTGGTGTCGAGTACTGGGGAATTCATAAATTCCAGAAAGATGTCGGCTGGTGTCTGATTGAAGACCTTGTGTAATTGACTGAGGATTTCTGCTGCTAGAGTGTAGTGTGCAATGCCTAGGCCTTTCACAAAACCATCTATGTCAGGAATGATTACCTCAATTAGTAGCAGCTTCAAGAATTTTGGCCTTTCTTTCTCCCAAGGCCTTTTCTTCTTGTGTGCAGTCATGGAAACAGTAAAGGAGATATTCTTTTGCATGTACTGATCACAGGCAGACACGGGCATTGCAAAGTCTGTGCAGTACTTATGCATTGCTGCAATGTACTTCAGGATAACAAGTGCCTTCTTGTCCTCATCTTTGCATTCACTTAGTGCAGGCAATATTCTCCTGACAACAGCCTGAAGATATTCAGGCCGACATTCCTCCTTCATCACCATGAAGGCAAGAAGCTGTTCTGGAGTGTCTTTCACACTGAACCCACTCTTCTCAAGGTCGTCAATCTTCTTCCAAAACCAATCACGCTCTCTTTGGGAAAGCTTATGCTGTACAGCCACACATGGCTGGATTTTGTCATTTTTGAGAAAATTCTCTGGCTCATTGGTTCTCTTACAGTAGAGTAAGAGAACTGCCAAGCCTTCATCAGTGACATTCTTTGCCTCTCTCTCTAGATTGATCAGGAATGAGCGCATGCTTTCTGAATCTAGATTCTCAAGGAGAATCACAACAGAAGCTGGTTTGTCTGATTTTTCATAGTTGTAGCGTCGTAAAGCCATGATCTGATTCACAGTATCATTGGTCACCCTATTGACTATAGCACATCTGTATTCCTTGTGAAGTTCCCACAGGACGTTCTTTGCCACTGTTGTACCTCCTGAGCCTGGTTCATGAAAAACTGTCACCAAAGAAATGTGCTTTATGTTCTTTTTTTGGAACTTAAGCATGTTGTTCACTTTAGAAGAGAGAGCACTGAAACTCTCTCGCCGGAGGACATGGTTGTAACCATTACCCTTTCCTTCTGACAGATGGAAGTTCCACCAGTCCACTTCATGCCCCTGATAGAACTTTTCCTCCTTTTCCCTGACAAAGTCTGGAAAGTTTGGATTTTTGTCATTCATGGATGTGTTTTCACACTCATTTCTGGCCAGAACTGAAATATCAGTCCACTGACTCTGGTGTTTTTTCATCATCACACAGGCACCTTTCGGAGACATTGGCAACTGAGGTAATGTTGTCTCACATGACCCCAGGAGTCTCATCATGTACATATTGATCTCTTGCCAGGGAACACCACTCAGACATCTAAGTTTCATTTCATTGCTCTTGACAATCTGCTGCATCTCAAGACTGTGAATCCACTTCTGTATGACTTTTTCATCTTCAGCAAGGACAGTGAAACATTGCAAATTCTGAAAGGAAGTGGATGTGTAGAACTCCCTGAATATCTGGGTCATGACCATGATGTCAGAGTCAGACAAGAGAAGGAAAATGACAACAGCCCTGCCTGGTGGAATGACTTCTGGGTCAGAGAAAAAGCGAACTGCATTTGAGACTGCATACGAACGGTCTCTTATCCAGGCTTCATTAGAGAGTTTTTCCTCTTTGTCTTCCTTGACATCAAGTCTCCCATTTGGATACAACCAGACGGGCACCTCAGGGAATTCTATGTCTTCCTTTTGTTTGTCATAGTCCTTTGTTTGAAAGTCTTTGGGACTAAGGATTTTAATACGTCGTCTCTTTGTGACTATGCTACAAAGGCCTGTGTCATTTGACTCAGGATTGCAGTCAAAGACAACATTCCAGTTTACTGATGACATGAACCCAAATTTTTCATTTAGTTCTTTTTCAGTATTTATTTGTTCAGATGGTGCATTTGCAATCAGAACAGGAAAATATGATGCATCAAGTTGACCTTTATCACTACCTATCAATAGTTGTGCTAATTTCTTCTCACTTTCTTTTGAGAACTCAGCCTCCTTGACTTTGGGTTTGACATCACCTTTTGGAACATACCTTGACACAAGTGATGCTCCACTTTGAACCTTCTCTGGGGACTCAATATTACTTTCTGCAGTATCTCTTAATTTTCTACCACCGGAAGGTGGTAAAAAATGAATTGCATCATCATGTGTCACAGTGGGCACCTCTTGCTTTGGAAGAGCTGAACTTTTGAAAGCATGTCCTCTTTCAGTCCTACTACCTAATGACATGACGGTAGGCAAAACCTTACCCTCTACCATATCCTCTTTCTCCAGGTGTTCTTGTATTCTATACTCCAACTTTCGGCAGTTCACAATGCTCAGGTCAAGGTCTTTTTGAAGTTTATCCTTTGTGTAGTGAAGCAGCGTGAACCCATCAATGTCATCAAACTTGCTGACAATATTCTCTGGAAAGAGAACTACACTTCTCAACCACACCTTCACCTCCTCTTCACCCCAGTTTTCCATCTTTCGGCGCGATATTCCTATAAGAGGAAAACATTTTTAAAACATTTGTGAATCATTTGGAAAAGGTCAGATCAATAAATGCAGATTTTAAGTGAATTCCTTTTTTTAGAAAACACTTAGGGGACCCAAGTATAATTTGTATCACTACATATAAATACATGTATTCATAGATTCTGAATGCTTACAGTATGCAGAATGGTTACATCCCTGACACTATAAACCCAAAAAACTTAATATGTAATTATCCCAAGGTTTCCTTGTTCCTCAAAGAATATCTACATTATACAGTGTAAACTGTTTGAAATGCCTATCAAAAAATATGATACCCTAAGTTAAACAAATAATATGCTTTGCTCTATAAAATCTTTGAAAAGTCACTATAAATTTTCTTAGGAGTTTGAGAAAGAGAGAATGCCTAATATTCTACCTTATCAAACATTAAAAGAACCTTCAAGAAAACTTTAATTTGCCTAATGCATATCATTGTGTAATGTTTCTAATCATTTTTTTTTGCAGTGATTTCATGACTCTTGTGGTTCTATGAATCACCTGGATCAAAATTTATACAAAGAAAAAATGAGACAGAATGGTCAATTTGGAAATAAGGGAAGGAAATAAAAAAATACAGTTTTCTATTGATAGATTGAGTGATTGACTGATTAAACACTCTCTTGTAAAAAAGTAGTAGTACTACTTTTTTTAACAAGCAACTGGTTGACTATCTGATCAACTGATCCCTTGATCCTTGGTGATAAGCATGCCAGCTTAAATCTAACAAGGCAAAAGCCATATAATGTGTCTTGCCAGGTGCAATCATTTTTGCAGGTAACTTGTAATTTGACCTCATTTGACCTTTGACCTATATATATGACCTTTGACCCAAATAACATTGAGATCCCTGTAAGCCATCTACCATCCAAGTTAGGTTACAAATGTGCATATGGTTCAAAAGTTACCAACCCCAGTAGAAACTTGCAGGTAAATGTCAACATTTGACATTTGACCTCATTTGACCTTTGACCTACATATATGACCTTTGACCCAAATAACATATAGGTCCCTGTAAGCCATCTACCATCCAAGTTAGGTTACAAATGGGCTTATAGTTCAAAAGTTACCAACCCCAGTAGAAACTTGCAGGTAAATGTTAACAATTGACCTCATTTGACCTTTGACCTCCATATGTGACCTCCGACCCATAAACAACATTGAGGTCCCTGAAGAGCACCTATCATCCTAGTTTGGTTACAAACAGTCAAAGGGTCGCAAAGTTATTCAAGTTTCGTAAGTGTCATGGACAGATGGACGGATGCCGTTAAGGATCCCTTAGGCTATGTTCACAACTTAAGAGTGGCGACTAACCGATTAGCAGCCTGCCTGGGTGCTCCTAATAGTCTTTAATCACTGTGACGTGCTTCTCTTTTCTTTGCTCTGAAAGCTAAATGCAAGCTTTACGTCTCTGATGGCGTAACGATCCAAATAGCTTACGAAAATCTACAAAAAATTCAATGACCGTAATAAGAAAACAACAACTCACGTACAACCAGTGAGTAAAGGTGGCGCGTGACAAACCACATGCTGTTTGGCTAGTCTCGCCACCGCAGAAGTATGGCTTTTGTTTTGCGTTTAAGAGCAAAGAAAAGAGCAGCACGTTGCCATGACTAAAGGCTAGGGTGCCACAGGAATTATGGCACTGCCTAACAATTTTTGGAGAAGTCGAGCGGACTGTAAAGCCTACCTCTTGGCCTTCAACAACAACTCTCTTGCTCTTCTGGGCTTTTGTCATCTTTATTTAATGAAAACAATAAGAAAAAACAGAGCCTACTTGATAATTTCATCAAGCAATCTAGCTGTTTTTTCTTGTAGAGCGCGCTGAGCAGCACCTTATATATATAGCCTGGCAGACAGAACTTGCCAACCAGTGACTGACCGATCTCCCAGCAGCGATTACTCGGCAGCCTTCGATCAAAAGGCTTCAATTTTTTACCTAAATCGCTCAACGGTGACTGCCCGATTATATCGGTGCCCGATGGTAGCCGTCTGGGCACCAAGCGTAATTTGGGAGGCAAGTGAAAAGTGGGTAGGCGCTGCCAAAATTTTAACTCTGGCTAAAACTTCAGCGGCAACTGAGCGATGCCCTAAAAAAGAGCAGTGCCCAAGTGGCTGCTCCTTGGTACCCAGGCGAAATTGGCCAAAAACTCACTGCCTGCCACCGAGCAGGCTGATTTTGGGGGATGTGACCATAGCCTTATAGTCTCACTCCACTTCGGTGACTCGACAAAACTCACAGAAAGGCTTATCTCGAAATGCCAAATGAAGTATTTAATTGGCGTCTATGCATAAGATAGATAATTATGGAGAACATATAATAATGGAGTACCAGGAGCATGGCCTGAAGAATATTGCACTGTACTATCCCTTAAACCACCGTCATACTCTACGTATGCAATTAAGGGGACTTAATTCCTATCCCAAGGACTTAGCAATAAGCAATGAGCAAAGGGCACTACGAGTTCATCATTTCGGTTTATCACATGAAGCCTTTGAAAACAGGAAAGAACATGTACATGCATTTACAGTAATGAAAACAGTAAAAATGCTTAAAACTAAAGCATTAACAACTGACAACTTTACAAGTCATTCATAAACAGGAAAACAATCTAACCTGCAGATTGCTGCGATATTTGATCAATTGTTCCTGCTGCCAGTGTAATGTTCAGTATCTCATCATCCAATGATGAAGCACCCGTCTCGTGTAACATCAGCGCATCTGCCAGTCGTCTGCCAATGGCCCCATTGTCGACGTCTTCCTTCAGTCTCCTCAATCCTTCCTCAGAGTAGACTCTGACATGCAGGATGATGGAACTAATTGTGACACCATTCATCTCATACATGTTATCCTGCGTACCAGCTACCTGAAGCTTACTGAGAAATCGTGATACATCTTGGCATTCATCATGGACTTTTTTCACTCTCTCTGTTGATTTGTCCAAGGTGAAAGTTTCCCCATGACTTGGCAGCTCTAGTTTGTTGTTGCATCTCTCGAACGTACTGTTCACTTTGGACAACATCTGCTCTTGCTTTGCGGGATCATGACAAGAAATGATCAAGTCCATATCTATACAACCAAATACAGAGAAGAAGAATAATTTTTTGAGGAAAACTATGTCAAATTATAAACAATGTAAAGACATTCAACAGAATAGATAGATCTATGATTAGAGGATGTTTCCTATTTTCACATCTGAAAAAGGCTGCTTATTGGATAGCCAATATGAACCCATTGGCTACTGGAACATGGTGGCCCCTGTATTGAACCTATGGAAATTTGAGAATTCAGTAATCAACAGGCTAAGTTTCCCAGGATAAAGTGTCTCTACAAACATAGCTGGTAGTACTTACCACAATGCTTGGCTGATGTCTGACGACTCTCTGTTCCAAGCATAATTGATCTTCTCCTATCTCCACTGATCACATTCCAACAATTATTCCCTGCACACAAAATCAAACAAAGAGAAAATATCTCTTTTGTCAATGCCACAAGTCAGATGAGCAACATTTATGCATGCGGCATATTTCTTTTCGATTAATCTTATTCACCCATCTCTTAGTTTGACAGTAAACAATGCTTAATGCTTAACCACACTTAAAAGTACTTGGAACAGTATGTGGCAACTTCAACCAGGGGTGTAGCTATGGGGGGAGGGGGCCTGGGGGGCACATGCCACCCCATAAATTTTGTGTACCCCCAGGTGCCCCCCCCCCACAAAAATCATGAGGTACGAAAAGAAAAAAAAATAAATAAATAAAGCCCAAGTATCTCACTATCAGCAGGCAAAAAATAAGGCTAAGCAATACCGAAATGGACCAGAAAGGCAAAAAATATAGAATTTTGTGAGGATTTCAAAATTTTCTTGCTCGCTTCACTCACTCTTCATATTTAGAAGCAGGATGGTTTGAGACAGCATGGACCAGCAACATATATCCTATTTGGTAGAGTGGTGACCAAATATACCATTCAAAAAAATTAAGAGTCTAAACTGTATTTTGACGACAAAATAAAAAGTCGTTCTTTTGGCTCGCTCGCAAAATAGAAAATATTGTGTGTGTGTGGGGGAAGGGGTGGGGGTGGGTGCGTGTGTGTGCCAAAAAATTATTTCAGGTGCCCTCCTACAAAATTTCAAGGCCCCCTAGTGCCCCCCTACTGAAAAAATCCTAACTATGCCAATGACTTCAACTGCCATTTCCACGACACTACATAAATACTATTTTGAATTATTTTTGGAGATATTGTTTTTCTGGCCTGCAAATAATTTGGTCATGTAATATCAATTTTATATTTTAAGTGAATTCAAACAATGAAAATAAATGCAAATCAGTGCAAATTATTGCTGTCTTATGAATTCTCTAATTCAATTTAAGAGTCCAAGCCTTCAAATTCAAAAGCATGCGCAACCAAAACAATGCATGGGCATGGTTTGTGTGGGATCATACAGAAGTGTCAGAAGTATCAGAAGTGTTGTGACACACCCCCCCCCAACTCAATTTTACTCCCTCGATCTATCTCACGTTAATAATTTTCATTTATGTTATAAAATATGCTTATGATTTTTCTTCTTGCAAATTCTCTTTGTAATATTTGAGATTTCTTTATCCTTTTCTCCATTTGATTTTTTTTTTCGACCACATATTTTCCTTTTACCTCAAAAAAGAAGAAAAATAAAATGAAATAAAAAAAGAAAGATAAAAATGACTAATCAAAAGTGATTTAAATTGAACACACTTGACTGTCCATTCATGAAGTGTACGACCTCACAGGATGTGTGTGTAGCCAGAGGGTGATTAATATGAATGCTCATAGCTCCAATTAGAATGATATCACCCAAGTGAATTCACATTAAATTGAATAGTCTGATAAAAAATTGAAATAAATAATGATTAAACTTGCTGGGTGCATATGGACAATTAATAAGCTTTAATCAGCTTTGCTGACAAATATATCAAAATCAGCAATGGGAAGCTGTCATGCGGACGTTGTTTGCTGTTTTAAGCATGACTACAGTTGCAAAAGTAACAAATGCTGGAAATTACAGTGCTTGACAAGAAATAGTCTACGATCAAAATGCTTCACCCAAAATTGATGACAATGGAGCCTTTTGTTTGGAAATCAATTTTCTACCTGAAATTACAAGCACTAATAACACTTTGTCCACAATCTTATTGCAACTGCAGATCTCATGTGTTGCTTCCTTTCTAAGACATCGTGTATATGCCAACTTACTGATGTTGTATGCAAGTCTTTTCTGTTCTGATGCTGCTAACACACTGGATATTGTTTCAATCTGGTCGACTCTAGGAGGTAGATCTTTTTGCCACTTAAGGAGCAGTACAAATAGGCAGTAGTTAGCATGGTTGTAACGTTGCTTGGTTAGCTCCAAATCGTTGAAACTGAGGCCAAGTCTGAGAAGTATAGGAATGTGCTGGCTTTTGTCTACTTTCTCTGCAATCTGATAGAGCTGTTGAGGTATTAACACCCTCTCTGGAGTAGACTGACGTACATGTAGGTGGTTCTCTTTGGTGACTGAAATGAACAAATATATAAAAGTTTATCACTAACATAGCTCACATTCTTGTAAAAGCAGATCATGGTTTGACATGAATCTCAATAGAATGAGGCAAGTATTACAGTCCAATCAAATATCAATGAACATTTTACAGAAATGAAGATTTTTTCGTAACAAGATAGTATAATGATAGATAAATATGACACAAGAAAACATTTGTTCCCTAAACTCTAAATTCTTCAGTTACTTTTGTGGTTATTGTATCTCAAATCATTGTTATCGCCTAGTCTGTTATTTTTATTGACAACTGAATACTTGAAAATTTGTTCTGTCACCATCTATGAAATACAATGAAAAAAGTTTTCTGTGAGCTACTCAGTTGTCTCTACAGGGAGTATCAATGAAAACATTACACTTTTGGAAAAAATTATAAAAATTACATTTCAAAATATTTCGAAGAGTTTTTCATGTTGATAGATGCCCAGTGGGCTCATCTATCAATTGCCACTCACAAAACAGATTTTAATTCATGTTTGGCCGAACACTGACTGCTTTGTTCAAAGTCTGGAAAATGACATGCGCCAAATTGAAGGAGGGATGATTAAACCAGCAGTCTAAATAAGAACTCCAATTCAAAGAAATTGCTCTTTGCCACAGAGTTGCCCGACTGCCTGACAGATTGACTGACTGACTGATTGTTAAGCCATTTCATTTATCAATAATTTTTTCAATGAATGAACAAACCATGGATTGACAAAGAATTGATTACAAAAATAAAGAAAAAATGGAAATTTTACAGAAAATACCTGAAGAAGCCCACTGAGTATAGGAAAAAGGTTTATAAAGAATGTAGGAACATGGTCACCAATGAAATGAAAAAGAAGAAATATGCATATTACAAAAAGAAACTTGATACTGGTAAGAGCGATGTAAAAGTTACATGGAAAATAGTGAATGAAGCTATTGGGAAAAATAATAATAATAAATCAGTCAGAGTATCAAGCTTAAATGTTAACAATTCAATTATTACTAATAAAGCCGATATGACCGATATTTTCAATAACTATTTTGTCGATATTGGTTACAATCTTACTAATGATGAACAATACACTGGTAATTACCAACAACAACAACTACCTAGGAATGTGCGATCTGCCTTTTTTACCCCAATAACTTCCAAAGAAATATTAAGCATTGTATCTTCTTTTAAAAACGGGACAAGTTCAGGGTATGATGAGATTGATGTTGGTGTTGTCAAGAAAATAATTCCTATCATTTGCCAACCACTTTGTTCAATATTTAATTTGTCTATTTCTAAAGGTCTCTTCCCAAATAAGCTTAAAATAGCGAAGGTCATTCCTGTTTATAAGAACGGTCGTGAAGATGACGTTTCAAATTATCGTCCAATTTCAGTTCTTCCTTTATTTTCTAAGATATTCGAACGATGTTTATATAAAAGATTGGATAATTTTCTCACTTCATGCAATATTTTACACAGCAGTCAGTACGGTTTTCGTAAGGGTTACTCTGCATCGATGGCTCTCCTTGATTTTATTTATAAAGTCTCTGATTCTATCGACTCCAAACAATCGATGATTGGTCTATTTCTCGATTTAAGTAAGGCTTTTGATACTTTGGATCATGTTATTTTAATGAAAAAATTATATGCTTACGGCATGGGTGGCATTTTATGGCAATTATTTAATAACTATTTATCAGACCGTTTTCAGTTTGTATCACTTTGTTACAATAATTCTTCTTTAAAACCTATTTGATGCAGAGTGCCCCAGGGGTCAATTCTTGGCCCTTTACTCTTTTTGATATATATTAATGATATTTGCAGTTTGTCTAAATTATTGCATTTCATTTTATTTGCTGACGACACCAGTGTGTTCATGTCTGACCATAATATTGTTTCTTTGCAAAATAATTTCAATAATGAATTAGAAAATTTGTACAATTGGCTGATTAATAACCGATTAGTTTTAAACATAACAAAGACAAAATTTATGATATTTGCTAAGAAAAAAAATCAATAAAGACAGTGTGGTAATAAGATTCAACAATTCAAATATCCAGTGTGTCCCATTTCTAAAGTTTTTAGGTGTATATATTGATGATAAACATGGCATGAACACATTGGTGTCATTTGTAATCAGGTATCTAAAGGTGTGGGAATCCTTTATAGATTAAAACATTTTCTGCAATATATTTTGATTATGTTATATCATGCTTTGATTGTTTCACACATAAATTATTGCAATATTGTTTGGTCAAATTCCTCTGATTACTTTATCAATAGAATATAAATACTTCAGAAAAAAGCCTTGAGGATAATTTCTGATGCTCCATATAATGCCCACACCTTGTCACTTTTTCGTAATTTACAATTACTTAATCTGTATGATATAAATAGGTTTAATATTGCCATTTTTATGTTTTTTTGTTCTAAAGGTCTTATTCCTCAAACTATCATGTCTAAGTTTTGTCTTAATTTAACAATTCATCAACACAACACTCGTAATTTGTTTAATTATCATTTACCTCGTGTCAGAACTTTAATTTCTCATAATTCAATTTTTTCAAAGGACCATATCTCTGGAATAATTTGCCTCTGTCTCTCAAAGTTTGCCCATCACTGAATTCTTTTAAGCGCAATTATAAACTATATCTTTTAAGTTTGTATTCTTAATATGAATTATGATATACGCTTTTAATTCTTTTTTTGGGGGGGTGGTCTATTTTATGTTTTTTTTTGTTGGTTATGATAGATTTGATTATGTATAACTTATGTTTTGTTAATTTTGGGGTCAACGTACTACAAGGCTATTTGCTCTTTTTTGCTGACCCCTCATTCTCGTAAAATCTGTTTTGTTGTAGTATAATAATATGTTTTGTACTAATGCCTTGTTGTATTTATATTTCATGTTTATGTTTTATTGAGAACGAAAATAAAGAATTGAATTGAATTGAATAATCTAATTTGTTTCTATGATACTTACACATTTCTTGGACTATTTTTTCAGGGAACTCCAAATCTTTAAGCATCTGGCAAAGTTGTGCCTCTGGATCACTATCAGGAATTTGATTTGCATTCCATTTATACAACATCTCAAAGTTCACCTCTTCTTGACTGCAAATTCCTCTCTGAACTTTGTCATAGAGGTTCTCTAGTCTGGTTGAAGACAATCCAAGCTTTACCCCTA
Organism: Echinometra lucunter; assembly: GCA_029962745.1. Lineage (NCBI taxonomy): Eukaryota > Metazoa > Echinodermata > Echinoidea > Camarodonta > Echinometridae > Echinometra > Echinometra lucunter. The sequence continues at coordinate 25,671 of JAPZVO010000399.1, forward strand.
ACTGGTGAGCCTGAGATCTGTTCATATGTTCACTTACTTTCCACAGTGATAATTCCTCACACTCTGCAATAAGAAGAACAGATTGAAGCGATTTTTATAAACAATAACAAGGATACTGGTGTTAATAAACTTATAACAAAAACATATGTGTACTTCAGGGTAGAAAGTATCATGCCATATTTGCATTTATGAATTCTCAAAGTTTTATGTTGCACTGTATGTGCATGATAAAGATAGACATGCTTGCCATATCACAGTTACTAAGTGCATCTATTTTAGTGTGATCTACTAATATACACCAAAACTTATCCAAATCTGTCCAATATTTTTCAAGTTATCGTTGGAAACCAATTTGGGGACGGACGGACAGGTGCAACGCTTAATGCCCCCTCCAGACTTCATCTGCAGGGCCATAGTTACATCACAGTTATCTTTACAATACTCATCTTTTCAACATCTACTTTTGGGTTGATTATCAAAGGAAATGTTTAATTTATACACCAGTTGTGTCCCTGTGTTCCACATTCTGTAGGATTTATGTCTTCATTTATCTATTTGCCTTATTTATTTATTCATTTATTCATTTATCTATCTATTCATTTATTTATTTAGTTATTCATGCATTTATTTACGTACATGTATTTATCTATTTATTCATTCATTTCAAGAAAATGGGCATAGAATCAAAATTAATTGACCAAATTCAATGATCTTGGTATCATTCTCTTTGGTAGGAGATGCTTTTACCTAATGATGTAAAAATATATACTTTTTGAAGTTAAAGTACTGGAAATCTGCCATTCCACTTTTTGGGGGACACCGGTATAGTTGTCGATGTCAGTTTGCAAAATGATCCTTGTCTTACATTTAATTTCCTGCTTATGTAGTATGTTAGCTATCACATGGCTTCATATAAGGCTGCTTTATTTGAATAAACTTCTGGGTCTCTTTGTTAAGAATTAATGAATGAATAAATAAGTAAATACATGTATATAAATAAATGTATGAATAGACAAAATAAATAAATAATACCCAGCTATTAAAGAAGCATTGCTGGAATCAAACAGATTAACCAAAAATAGCAAAGTGAGATAGGTAAGGTAGAAAGAAAAAAGAGGAGTTAGGGCGACAATGAAAATTTATAATTTAGGGGGTGAAATACCTGATGAGGAGATATACTGGGGTACTCCTTCTGCTCTAGGAGTTTCTTCTCTTTGTTGCTGATCAGAGGTCTTCTGACTGGTAGACGTCCCATTACCAGCAGATGATTGCTGCCCCCTGCCACGCTTTTTGGATCTCTTTTTAGGCATGGTTAAAAACCAAACAACTTTTTTTCTTCTTTTTAGTACATGAGCAGATATGAGTTGACTTCACTTGGCAGAGATGTTGAGCAAAATTGGCAAGGTAACTGAGTATGATCTGAAAGAAATGAAATAGTGAATAGATAATCCATAGATATTTGTTATAACAATTATTTTGCATCCATGCCCCCCCCCCCCTGCAAAAAAAAAAGTAAGCCAAGTCACGTTCTCTTGGCTTATTTCTCACATGACAGTTTAACTGAATCAATTGTATCTCTATAGGATGTTTTCCTCTGGTGTTCTCACTTCTGGCATTTTTTTACCTTTGATATTTGACTTTTGACCTTTTAATCTTTGAGAATTCTACATCTGTATTTTTTTATTTTTTCATTTTATTATTTTTTTTTTGGGGGGGGGAGTAGCCCCACCACGCTTTCCTTGCAGCTGGTCACTTCTGTACAATACTGCTTTCAGAAATTGGCCTACTCTCCAGTTCTCAGTATAAGTTGATCTATGACATAGTTTTTAACTGCCATTAGAAAAGTATAAACCTGTGGTTTAACCATTATATAGGCTGTGAAGTGATAAATCACTTTAAAACAAGATTAAATTTATGCTTCTGCCCTTGCCAGATTAGAAATTATATACATTCTTGTTGATATTTTTTAAATTTTTAATTGAAAAATGCAATATATCATTGTATCACTCTATAGAAATTAGCTAAATACTATTGTTACTGCAATAGTTATCTGAAATAACTGCAGAGAATATTGCTCTTAATTATTGCCATGCCATTCCTGTGTGCATACATGGGCATTGTTTGAAATGATCTTAACTTATTACAAGGAAAATAAAAACTTTCATGTAATCAGTGACTTCTGTGACCTTGACTTAAATCTTGAGACCCTAAAATACTAGTAAGGTCATTGTTGCTCCCATATCACTACATGAGCCAAGTTTAAAGTTCATCCATTAAACGGTTCTTAACACAAGAAATGAAGAACAATCCATATTTTCATGCATAAATGTCCTCTGTGACCCCAAAATATAATCCACCCACACTCGACTTAGCTACAAAGATTCATGAAGATACATCCATCACTTGGTGAGATGCCCGGGGGGGGGGGGGGGGGGGGGGGGGGGGGGGGGGGGGGGGGCACTCAGTATATAATGCGTGGTGGGTATGTGCCGCGGAGAAGACCCCCATTTTTACACTCAAATTTCCGTTCCAAAGCATAGCATTTTCATCTTATTGAGAAAAAGAACAAAGAAAGCCGTTCCAAAGCACGGTATTTTCTTCTAATCGAGAAAAAAGAAGACAGAAATCCGTTCCAAAACTTCGCATATTTTTCGTTGCGCCGTTCCGGTCGCATTGATCCGCTACAATGAGCTGCATTTTTGGTGAAAAGCGGCCCGCAGAGCGCTGTCCGACCATCGCCTCTGCGCGAGCGCACCCGGCGCCCGTGCTGCCGGGCTAGCTGCATGCACGTATGCCCGTTCCATAGGGATACATACGCACTCACACGCAGGCGAACCGTTCCAAAGACCCCCGTTTCCACAAACATTTGTAGTTCCGAAGCCCGTTCCGAAGACCCTCCTTTTCACAATAAGCCCGTTCCAAAGCCCCCGTTTTTTGTCTCGCCCGCGGGACATACCTACCACTTTTGTGGTCGAGTACCCCCCCCCCCCCCCCCGGGTGAGATGTTGTGTTCACAAGCTATTGTATAGTTATATCAATCAGTGACCTTTGAACTTTTGACCTGACAGCCCTAAAATCTAATCAGATCGCAGGTCCCCCAGATTAGACCTAGGTTTAATGAAAATCAGTCCATCAGATCTTGAGATACTGCATTCACAAGCTGTTTGAACATACCTAGAGTTGGATCAACCTGTGACCTTGACCTTTTGACCTCATGACCCCCAAATCTAATTAGATCGCCAGCCCCCTATATTGCACCTAGCTATATGAAGTTTTAAGAAAATCCGTTCTTTGGTTCTTGCATTCACAAATTTCGGATGGACGCACGCACGAACGGACGGACAGACAACCTGAAAACGTAATGGGGTGGAGGCATAAACAAAATGGGTGCCCCACCATTGGCATCATAAAACATACACAGGTATCAGGTTTACACATCTATAAGTCTTTTGCTGCATCACTCATCCACACTTACCATTCATTTTGTACACACACACACACAAAAAAAGGGCCATATTTTTTTGACAGGTTTACCACAGCATGTCTGAACAAGCCTTAAACAGTTAAGGCTCATTCAGTTATGCAGAGGCAAACCCTGGGTGATCCCTCCCCCCCCCCCCCCTTTTGGGGAGATTTTTGCCAAGCCCACTTATGATGATGAGGTGGAAATTAATGCATCAAAAATAGTTCACTCTCAATGATAATTAAAATGTCAAAAATTTCGCAAACTCGTGACGTCATACACCTGTGTGTTGCACTTAAGCCTACCCCACACTATACGATCCGAATGCAACCTGATTTTCAAACAAATGGTATTTTGCATTAAATACAAAAGTTTAAACAAGTGGAATTATCTTGCTTGAAAAGAAATACTAAAATCAAATTATAGTTAACTCAAGCCTTGTGGTTGGAGTAAAGACCAAATCGGCTTCAAATCATAGTGATTTGAAATTGAGTTCACTTTCCTACAGGGAGGCTCGCAATAGCACAGAATTTCGATAGAAGTGTTCATAAGACTATTCAGAACTTTGACCGATGAGATTTTACATGTATGAAAGTTCATATCTAATGCTATTTTTTCCAAAAATCAGATTGGAGACGGATAGTATACATGTAGTGTGCGGTGGGCTTTATAAAGATTCATCAGTCTTTGGCACCAGGAGGCAAAAAAATGCTTGTGGCCTTAGTATTTTTTTTTCTCCTTCTTCTTCATTCTTCCTTTTGCCATCTCATTTCCCATTCATTTGTACACAACCATAAAAAAAATCCCAAAACACAGGGGTTTACCACAAGGGTTTCCACTTCATGTGAGCAAACTAAGCCTTTAGATTCCAGGCAGGAAGTATGAAAAATTATAGATGCACTAAAGAGAAAAAAGTACGTTCATCATCAATATTTTCATGTAAATCTGTAAACAAATGCAGCAAATCTTCCAATTCTAAGGCCATATTAAATTGATCAATATTTTCATGTCCAGTTTTTATGTAATATTTTTCTAAGATGGCTGCCGCATGCTCAAATGCGATTAGGCAGGGCTTCGCATAAAGTACTTATAATCTCTTGAACTGAATTGAATATAAATAATATACATGTATATTATGATGATATTCTCCCGAGGACGGAAAGAACATGCTTACCGAAACGTTGAGAGTGTTTTTAGGACCACACTCATTTCCAAGAAAGAAAACATGGTACATTTCATGTTTTGCAGAATTATACGTCATGAAATTTCACCATTGTCTCCTTAGTAACTACTTAGATACTAAATCATTGAGCACTGTGCTTAAGTGCCAAATAGTGCCTGTGTCTGCAGACTAGCACTGCACAATCAGAATCACATGGCCAGAATTAAGAGGGTTCAAATCCGCTTCTGCATCCATCTAGCCATGTAGGGGAGGGGGGAGGGTGGATATGGAGGGTCTAGCCCTCCTTCGGAGGGCATACTGTGCATGACCAAATCTCTTTAGTCAGAATACTAGTAGTCTAGTCCAGTAAGAGGGAAAATCAACTTAAACCCAAACCCATTCCCTAATGGCAGATCAGAGATCGGGGTGGGGTGGGGGAGGGCCGTTTCAAGCTGCGGCCCCCCCCCCCCCCAGCAGAGCCGAAGACGATTTTTTTTTTTGCTTGTCAACTTTAATTTTGTTTTTGGTAAAATTGAAACTGGAAAAAACCGAGGACACTTTTTTTGGGAGGGGGGAGGGGGTTGCTTATCAGCGAATTTTTGGGGTATAAAACAGCCCGGGGGGGGGGGGGGGGTCACTTCCATTGAAGAGTGGACAGCATCCGCGAGAATCGTCCTTAAAAATAGCACCCTAAACGAGGATTCAAGGGCAGGCTGCTAGGACACCCTAAACACGGATTTTGTGCAGATGTCCCAAATTTGCACACCCTAAACAGGGATTTCATTAATTGTTGGGATATTCATACCCCGAAACGAGGATATTCCCATTTTCATACCTTGAGAGTGATAGTGGGGTCCATTGAAAGTTTGGAGCCATTTTTATCTCGAGATAATTCACTGTATCATTATATTTTACACAGGAGTTATAGGATTTTCCGTTGACGGGTCTTGTTACAGTCGGTCCCGCAGTCGGTGCAAATTACATACCCTTTTTAGATTATCGTGATTTAGGGGGCTTTTTTTCATTTTTGGGCGTTTTTGACACTCTATTCGCGTTCTGCGCGTTCCGCGCGTTCCGCGCCTACCCCTGAAAAAATACCCTTTTTCCGCATTTTTCTTCTCGCGGATGCTGTCCACTATTCAACTGCCTTGTTGAAGTGGTCGGGGAACTGCATTGGAGGAGGGCCGGGTGGAGGGCCAATCGTTGATATCATTTCTTTATTCGAGAAAAGTAGAATTTAAAAAACAATGTGAACATAGAACACTAAAAAGCATATAACGGAAAAGTTGCAATAGACCGGAGGGTGAATACTCTACTCTTTTTAGTGGAAATTTTCCACAATAAGGGCCTAAATAATAGAAAACAAGGCAAAAACGCCAAACGTTGTCTCGCCTACATCTCCAAAAAGGTACAAAAAGTTACATGTTCAGTGGCTTTTAATGAAGTTTGACCTTTTGACCTCTGATTTTTTCAAACTTGACCTGTGCCTTCAAAAGATGCAACTGTGGAATGAATTTGGTGATTGTACCTCAAATCCATAGAAAGTTATTGTGATTAGAATGATTTTTAACAGAAAGTTTATTGACCTTTGACCTTTGAACTGGGTCATATCCAACTCATTCTCGAACTTGACCTGTAGCTGAAAGAGATGTACCTCTGATGTGAATTTGATGATTCTAATTCAAATCCACAGAAAGTTATTGTGATTACAATGCTTTTTGCAGAAAGTTCATTGACCTTTGACCTTTGAACTGGGTCAGATCCAACTCATTCTTGAATGTGACTTGTAGCTGAAAGAGATGTACCTCTGATATGAATTTGGTGAATCTACCTCAAATCCATAGAGAGTTATTGCGATTACAGTGCTTTTAGCAGAAAGTTCATTGACCTTCTGACCTTTGAACTAAGTCTGATCCAACTCATTTACAAACTTGACCTGCAACCTCAAGAGATGTACCTGTGGTAACTCTATCATCTACCTCAAATGCATATAAAGTTATAGTCATTACAGTATGATTGTTGACGATGCCGAGGCCAACGCCAAGGCCGACGCCAACGATGTCAGCATCAGAAATAGTGGCGCCTTTAGTCTCACTCCACTACGCAGGCAAAACAATAACATACAAGTTCCCCAGCCGCCCTTCGGCTCTTGTGTAGAATCGGGCGTAGATCGCACTGTCTACTTCCTCCATACGGTATTCAACGTTGTTGTAATTTGTAATTGTCAAAACTGTCAAAATAGGGTCTGTGCTTGCAGACTAAGCTAAACCAGGGATTTTTCGGGCCAGCGAAAGTGAAACCCACAATACTTTGGGGACTTTTAGCGAAAAATTACCTTTGAGCAAAAAATCCTTTGACTTGAAGCATGAATGTCATCATGAATGAGTAGAGGTTAAAAAAAAAAAAATGAGTCTGTCCCTGATTGGAGGTGCCTGGGTTGGATGGGGCTCCCCGCTGCTCCATCTGCCTGATTACGCTTGTTGTTGTAGAAAGGGGCTTTTGGGGCTTTATCCTATTCCTCGTGACAGCTTACTCGGTCAGTGGTGTAGGCACAGGTTCTGTTGTGCTACCGTTTTTTGTTTTTGTTTTTGTTTTTTGGGGGGTTTTGTTGACCTTTCGTTTTTATTTGATGTTTATTTCTTCAATTAATGCAACTGTCTGTAAATCTATGATTCTGATGATCCAATAAAAACACATAAATATATATATATATATATATATATATATATATACATATACATATATAAAAGAAATAGAACACTCTAAAAACCAAACATGTTTAAATCACCATTCACCATTTAAACAGGCTGAGGAGTGACTACAAATGGTACCTGCATTCCAACCTTTCTAGTGCTGATTCCAACATATTCAAAGTGTTATTTTGAAAATGTAGTCACTCCTTGGTCCTTCTAACCCATTGAGCCCTATGCCTGAGATAACTCTGGCTAGGGTCTATGGGAAATGTGTATTATACTGAAATCAAATCGTGTTCAAAGGGTTAAATGGTGATTTAACACTTTAGTTTTTAGAGTGAAGGCAAAACAAAATCTTTAAGATAACAGACATTAAAAAGGGGGATATCTGAATAGATTTTAGTGCAATTTCTTAGCAAATTTTTCAAATAATAGTGATAATAAACTGTCACTCATATAGCACACGATCCATTAAAATGCTCTATATGCTTTACATTCAGCTTTCCAAGATTACTTAACTACAGTACAAACAAATATGTCTTTAGATTCCGCTTAAGTGATTCTGGAGATGAACATGATTGTAAATGTGATGGCAAACTATTCCGCAGTTTTTGACCACAAAATAAAAGCTTCAACTTCTTTGAATCAACTCTTATTACTAGAGAAGAGTTTGTAATATGACCAGTTTGGTGAGGACAGTAAAGTATAAAGGCACTCAGCCTCAGGTGTATAAACAATCAAAGCAACCTTGAAAGAAATTCTCTGGTCATTGGTCAGTTGAGCCAGATTGATACCCCTTTCGCAGTGGGCTCTTCCCCCCTTACCCGTTGAAGTACCCCGCTTAACTTTACGAGCACGCATTCCTCAGTTCACCGGGGAAGAGAGAAATGTTGCCTTTCACACTGGTTTCTCTTCCCCGGTGAAAGCAAGACGGGCAATTGAGCTTGGCCGGAATTACTGCAGGCCGGGGTCATTAGGGCGCACGTTTTTTAATTTTCCGATTAATATATTCTGAAGTATTGCAGATGATATGCTGCAAAGTTTTGAGGTACATTATGAATCTTTACTTTTGATCAGCTGGCCAGGCACGCACATGCAAACGAAAAGGAAACGAGTCGATATTGTAAACATTACTCTTATCGACTATTGCAAAAAGTGTCAAAAGTTGAAATTATAACAAACTTTAAAAATTATTTTCATAAGCAAAAAAATTCTAAAATATTTGTAATATTTTCAGTGCATTTTTATCATGAAAAAGATGCTATTAATAATAAATATCGTTAGTAAAAAGAAACTCTATCATACAGGGGTCGGATTATGGATCGGCCATCAGCATAGCAGCTAGCTAGCCTAGCCATGCATATGCAGTGAGCTCAGATCAGCGCATGGAATCTTGGTTCAGGGGGAAATGAGATTTGACCTCTGACATCATTAAGCGGGTAAACCGCTTCCCCGCTTAAATTCTCCAACTCGCGAGGTGGAGAAGTTACCCGCTTAAGTTCAACGGGGAAGTTCTCCACCTGCACCTTGCGCAGTGGGCTCTTCCCCTTTACCCATTGAAGTTCCCAGCTTAACTTCAATGGGGAAGAGCCTACTGCGAAAGGGGTATGAGTCTGAGTTGAAAAAAAATTGATATCAGTGACTGAATTAAAGTTTCTGTCTAGTCCCAAGTAAGCAATATGCTTTTCTGCCTAAACGCGAATCGTGAAATCTTTCGCCTCTCTTCCCGCATGCACGCTCGCACTGTGTACAAGTCTATGGGAGTGGAATCGGGGGGGGGGGGGGGGGGCACTCACATATAATGGTGTACAGGAACATGCCGCTTTGGCAACCCCCTTTTTCAGACGTCGATTTCCGTTCCAAAGCATAGCATTTTCTTATCAAGAAAACAGAAGAAAGAAATCCGTTCCAAAGCAGCATGTTTTTCGTTTCGCCGTTCCGGCCGCATTGCTCCATTTAATGAGCTTCATTTGGGTGAAAAGCGGCCCGCACTGTTTCGCACATAGGCCAGCCACCGCACGCTGTCCGACCATCGCTTCTGCGCGAGAGCGCACCCGGCGCCCATGCCGCCGGACTAGCTGCATGCAGGCATGCCCGTTCCATAGGGATACATACCCACTCACATGCAGGCCAACTGTTCCAAAGACCCCCGTTTTCACAAACATTTGTCGTTCCGAAGCCCGTTCGGAAGGCCCTCCTTTTCACAATAAGCCCAGTCCAAAGCCCCCGTTTTTTGTCTCATCCGCGGCACATCCCCATCACTTTTGGGGTCGAGTGCCCCCCCCGGGAGTGGAATAAACGGCCCAGTGATTGGACCGATGACAAACTTCACGATAATGCCTGCTTTTTCCCTTGAAATCAAATTAAGATCCCCCCAGTGGTCGGTGTGCTATTGCGTTTGTTTAGTCTTTGTATTTCTATAAAATAAACAAATAAAAAGAAGAAAGAAAGAAAGGAAAAAAAAAAGAAGAAAGCTGCCACAAAAAAAGGGAGTGGTCACGGTCGGGGATGAACATGACGAAAAAATATCAAATTCACTTGGCCTAAGTAATACCACTACCAGTACTACAACAATATTAAATCACTATTTGCATGAAATCACTATTATTGCATGAAAATGAAATCAATGACTTACATTCAGCTATGCATGATGACTTGATGTATGAAAGGTGCAGTGGGAAAAATACAGTCACTGACAGTTGGATCAACGCCAGGGCCTCGCTGCTTCACACCAGGGATGTGAAAAGCTCCCTTTGAGTGTGACTCTCATGACTGTTTACAGTAATGTTGGATTCAGCCCTAACTGGAGCCTTAGCCAAAGTTAAAGAAACAGTCACTCAGCACAATTTACGTTATAAAAACTCAGAGCTGGCACAGTCCAGCTTAATAACAGACCGGGTCGCTGTTGCCATCCTGAACCTGTTCTCTTGTAGCCTTCATAATTTCATTGCTGCTTCCAAAATAATTTTCGCGTGTATTGCCAAAGCATTCTGCTTTGATGACGATCTGGGGAATTCCCTGCGTGCAACGTTGCGCAGCTAGCTAGTGCATTGCGCATGCTCCTGGTATTCCCCACTAACTTTCCAGCTAGGTAGCTGCATTGCTGTAGACTAGTTTTGCAGGCACAAAAAGGCGAAACACGCATTTTATTTTTGAAGTGTGAACTATGTGCAGGCCAGTAGGCCTACTAGCATATCAAAGGGGGTGCGCCAGGTATGTATGTTGATCATAAGCCTAAAAATCACAATTAAAAAATAAATTTTGAAATTACATACACACTACACGTGACGGTGCGACAATAGAACCTCAACCCTGCTGTATTCTTCATTTACCTCCAATCTGTCTTAATCTATAATAAAATAATGACAATAATAACAACAATAATAAGTTACTTAGTGAACGCATAACACCACAAGGACTCTATGCGATATAGAACATCGCAGGAATAATGTTGCAAAACTTAACTACTCATTCAAAAACAGCAGTGTTTTCAGCTCAGATTTCAATTGATCTGAGTGATATTCCTTGAATTCTGTAGGAGTTTATTAAATAGTAATAGAAATATGCAGACATGTTTAGATTCAAGTCATTCTCCTGAAGTGTTCCTTATCGATTCCTGCATGTGCCCCTTTAAGACTTAATGAGTTCCTCTTTAGCTTTCTCACTATTTACGATAAGTTCCTCCTGGAATCTGATAAGTGTCCCTTTTCACTCCTTATTAGTTACCAGTGCCCCTTTACGTTTTATGTATTGCAAGTCTCCTTCTATAGTGCCCTCTGAAATCTTATATGGGCCTATACACGTCCTTTTTTTACATCTGATTAGCCCCTTTTCTTTCTTGTGGCACACCCCTCTTTTAATTATCCCTTTTTACATCTGGTAAGTGACTGAATTTAAAGACTCCAAAATAGCCATATTCAAAGTCATGTATACCTATATAGCTCCAAAGAATTATAGAAGCTTCATAATAGATTCCATGGTTATTTGTAACCAAAGAGTTAAAGTGTGAGGTAGTGGAGCAGGAGGCAAGAGCTGTGGGGCACAACGCCCAAAATCTTTTATAAGAGCGAATGCGTTTGAATGGTGCCCCTAATTGAAGCGATGATGATAGGTGGTTTTTTTTTCCCAAAGCTCGCTCTCAACGCTCGCTCGCACTTTTTTTCATCTCGGATAAGTGTGTTAACCATATAGTCTAATCTATTCTCCTATTCATGCCGAGATTGTGCTTAAATTCAAACCCCATTTCAGTTGGACCCTTTTCTCTAATAAGATATCGGTCGCGATGAGACCTTAAAAACGCAACAGAAATTATAGCTTGTTCAATAAAGAAAATGACATTCTTTTTAAATCTGTCAATGGATGAGTGATAAGAGACGAGCCCTAAGGTAAGTCGTGGTCTTCATTCAGAAAAAATAGGAATTACGTTTAGTAAAACAATAATTATCGGCCAAATGTGAACGAGGCCTTGATAAGGCTTACTGTTTGGGTTTCGCAGGGCGGCGCTATACAGGGAGGGGGGCATGGGGACGGCCGCCCCTATGATATTTCAAGTGATCAAAAAATAGAAGAAGGAGGAGGAGGAGGTGGAGGAGGAGGAGGAGGAGGGGGGGGGTAGAAAGAAGAGTATGCGGGAAGAGAGGGCAGGGTCATGCAACTATGGCTATGCAATTTTTTTCTAATCTTACATAACTTAGCGATATATCAGTCCCTCTTTTTTATGCCGTGTACTTTTTTTAAAGCTGGAAACAACTAATTCTGATACTATCCACATCACACTTCCTATCGGATGTTTAAATATGTACTGTGCAAAACTTACTTTAATTTACTTTGTTATACTTCCCAATGTTAATTTTACCTTATACTATATTGTTGATGTAAATAACTGCCTCCTTCATTTTCCCCTTCTTTTCATCATCATCATTCTTTCCTCACTCTCGCTCCTTTCATAATTATCTCTCTTTCTCATCTTCTCTTCTTTTATCATTATTTCAACAGTCTTTCTGTCGATCCATGTCTCTCTCGTTCTCTCTCTCTCTCTCTCGTTCTCTCTCTCTCTCTCTCTCTCTCTCTCTCTCTCTCTCTCTCTCTTAAAGGAAACTAAAACCCTTGGGTCAAGTAGTTTTTTAATCAAGCCAAGGGAAAATAAAACAGGTCAGCGAAAATTTGAACGAAATCGGACACGGAATAAGAAAGTTATGCCTGTATGAAATTTTCTGTTTTGACACTACCACGGTGATATGAGTTGTGGACAAGTCTCAGTATGTTTTTATTCAGAATTTCACATAAGACACATATTCTCTATCATCTTGAAGACCACATGTTTTCATTGTCCTTATTGCCCCAAATATGTTGTGGAGAAAACACTCCTATATGATATATCTTGGGTTTGGCTTAAGATAATGTGAAAATGAATATATTGTTAAATAGCCGGTCATGTTGGCTCAATTGATAGAGCGTCCGCCTCATGGACGGGAAGTCGTGGGTTCGATCCCCGGCCGAGTCATACCAAAGACTTACAAAAATGGGACCTTCTGCTTCTAGCCAGGCACGCGCTCGGCATATGAGGGTGATAATAACATATTATGTTATGCAGGGCCCGCTGGAACTCAGCTGATAGCTGAAGTGGCTAGCCTGGGTAAATAAGAGTTATTCTTATTGTTATTATTATTATTATTATTATTATTATTATTAATTATTATATCATTATCATCATCATCATTATTATTATTATCATCATTATTATTATCATTATTATTATTATTATTATCATTATTATTATTATCATCATCATCATCATCATCATCATCATTATTATTATTATTATTATCATCATTATTATTATTATTGTCATTATTATTATTATCATCATCATCATCATCATCATCATCATTATTATTATTATTATTATCGTTATTATTATTATTATTATCATTATTATTATTATCATCATCATCATCATCATCATCATTATTATTATTATTATTATTATTATTATCATTATTATTATTATTATTATCGTTATTATTATTATTATTATTATTATTATTATTATTATTATTACTATTATTAGATTATTGTGTGTACAAAACATGAGAGTTGTCCACAAAATGATGTCATCGATAGCCATGGTAGTGTAAAAAAATGTCAAATAGAAAATTTCATATAGGCCTAGCCATAACTTCCTAATTTGGTGTCCGATTTTTCTTTCAAATTTTCGCCCATGTGTTTTATTTCATCTCAGCTTTGATTTAAAAACTACTTGATCTAAGGGCGTTGGTTTCTTTTAACCTATTTTCCTAAACTCTACCCTTATCATTCCGTTTCAGAACACGGAGCTTCACTCTTTTTCCTGTTTACCACTTTTCAATTTATTCCTTTTCACGTTGTATTGTATCACAATTCAGCGATATTTTGACAGTAATTATCTAAGCTTATTATGCATTTTATGTATTTATAATTGCAATTGTTGATATGAATCGAATGAGTGTATATTTTTTATCATGTATATACATATTTGTAAAAAAATATTGTACATTTCAGCTTTCGGGCTGCAATACACATATTTTGAATAAATAAACAATTATTATCATTGTTCATTTAAGACGTGAATAAACAAGTCACCTGCATGTTCCAAGGATAAAAATCAGAAAAATACCCCCCCCCCCTATCAAAATAGCCTGGCACCGCCCACTCAGTTTTGGCATAATATTGTTTTTGCCCGGGGTTTTTGCCAGAGCAAGCCTTATGTGAGCAAAACATCTTGTCCAGGAGTATTCGAAAGACTACCGTAATGACCGTAATAAGGTTTCAAAAAAAAATTAAAGAAAACGAGATGATTGTTTCAAAAACAAACGAACAAAAAGACTAAAATGTGATTATGATCAAACCGACGCAGCCCCTCCCACCCCAGACTTTCAGTAAGTTGTTGTTGTTGTTGCTGTAAGTGGTGGTGCGTCGACAAACTTGTGTCCTGTGCACCAGGCGCTACACAGAGATTCTTCAGGTCTACTCCGGTAAAATTTCCTCCAATTTCTATAAAACATAAACTCTAAATATTACTGGTTCTTGCTTAATAATAAAGAAAGTGAATTAAGTCCCTAAACTCATGGGAATCGTAGAGAAGTGTGTATTATCAGTAATTAATATGTACACGTAGTCTTTCAGTAAGTTTGCTTTTAGTAATTTCAATATGATAATTTTTTTTTTGGATATGTTATAATAGTTTGCATTGTGTGAACTTTGATTGTAATTGTACATAATGTATAATTGATCACAATTTGGCCATTGGAAATCATTTCTATCTGTCTGTCTATCAGTGGCGGCACCAGGATTCTTAAAGTTGCTATTCATAGGTTTTGAATATGCTCTAATTTCATATCAAAATATAGTTTATGGTGCACAAATCACTATGAAACCGATTGAAACTTTTGAAAAGTAAATGGGAAACAAATATTGCCTGTCACAAATCGATAAAACGGACCCCCAATATTGCCTGTGCATACGTTGCCCAACTCGATGCGAGATCCGTGACGTCATCATATGGACAATAGCCTGTGATGTGGTGTGTTGTGAATGTAGTGAATGTGATGTGTCGTGTCCGAGTGAGTGATTAAAACGATGTTTCTGCATTGTTTGGATGAATTCATCATTCTGTGAATGTTTTCAAAGTATGTTTCAACCATTCTGTTGAACTTTATTCATATCATAATGTCAGAGAAATTCTACAAATTAACGATTACTTTTTGCGATTAGAAAGGAAAAAATCCCATAATATAATAGAACATTCTCCCTTGTACATGCTATGTATCGGTTGTGGGGCATATCATTTTAATTTTAGGGGTGTTATAATTCACGAAAGACGGAGGGATAGACGGAATACTTTGTTTTCTTGAATTTAAAATTGTTTTCTTGGTAATTTGAACTTTTCTAAAGAAAATAGAGAAACGGTAATCACCTTACTGCTAATTTGTTTTTCTTTTCCTTTCTATTAAGTAGCTAATTTATATTTACATCAGGGGCGTAACAGGTACCTGTTATCGGGGGGGGGGGGCAGAGCCCAAAATTTCCCGATAACTAGTCTATGTCTAGAATCTGTGGCGTAGCTAGGACTGCATTTTAGGAGGACGGTAGTGCTCCACCGGCGTAAATCCAATTTGAGGAGTGGGGGATGAAAAACTTTTTTAACGATTTTTTTCCCTGTCACACACATTTTCATATCTATTTTGCGAGCGAGCAAAGCGAGCAAGCCAAAATAACCAATTTTTTGTTTTCAATAGCATTTTGAATTAGAAATTCTAAAATATAATGGTTGTTTATGATAGATATTCAGAATTTTTAATTACTGATTAATTGAAATATATTTTCTTCCTTAAAAAGTGTGTCTGCATGGGGGGGGGGGGGGGGGATTTGTACATGCCATCCCCCCTCTCCCCCAAGTGGGGGTGATAGATCCCCCTACCCCCTGAAATTTACGCCAATGTAGTGCTTCCTACAGGGGAGGGTGCAGGGAGGGGGGAAGCTCCGACGTTTCTTTGAATTATTAGTTGTCGGTAATAAAGTCGTAACTAGGATTTCAATTTCGGAGGACGGTGCTCCCTAGGGGGGGAGGGTGCAGGGAGGGGGGGGGGGAGTTTTCCCCTCCCGCGCAAAGCGCTGTCAGTTCCCGCTCTTCTTATGCTCTCTGCCTGTTATGGGGTGGGGGGGGGGGCATATGCATAGCCAAAAATTTCCCGGTAATTAAGTCTAGAATCAGTGGTGTATAATTCTCTGCCCGTTTTCGGGGTGGAGGGGCGCATAGCTGAAAATTTCCCGGTAACCAAGTCTAGAAATAGAATATGGGGAGGTGAGCCCGCACCGCGAGTTGCTTGTTGTGAAGCCCTTAGCGGTTGGGTCCCAGGGTTCTGGCTTAGGGCCCCTGATGGGGGTCTACAGGGAAAGCCACTGCGGGGGAGCCCCCAGAA